>JAPYYV010003556.1:0-18115 GCA_030522625.1 Copidosoma aretas
TTTAAAGTTTGTTGATTTATTTATTAAAAGTTGAAAATGTGTGATGCGCATTATATGTATAATATATAATATTTATAATTCCGTTAATAAAATGAAATAAATATGTGTATGTGTGTGTGTATATATGTGTATATATATATATATATATATATATACATATATATATATTCGTAATAAAATAGAGTATTTTACCCGCAAAAAATATTTTTTTTTAGGTAGAGGGGTTCAGAAAAAATCATCTACGAAACCACGTGCCTTAAGGGGGGGGGTGAGATTAGCTACGTAGAGCTACGTGGGGGTAGGAGGGGGTCGAAAATCACAAAAATCGAGACCACGTGGTTTGTGTACGGCCCCTTAGGTAAGTGTCCCACAGACTTCGATCAGTGAAGATGATTATCTTACAAATAAAATAAAGCAAAATTTATTTATTTTCATTCAAAATGCATTAAGCACGTAAATTATTAGCCTTGTTTTTTATATTGCACCCCCGCAAACAGAATTCGGAGCAAATCAGTTGTTTCTCGAAAATTTTGTTTGCCATCTTGGATCCGCCATCTTAAAATTAGCAAATCTGACTATAGATTCCTAATCAGCAACATTAAACACATTTGTATGGCAATCTTAGAGCAAATCAATTAAAATCTACGAAATTTTGCCCGCCATCTTAAAATGAGAAAATCCGATCTCAGATTCGTAATCAGTGACATTCAAAACATTTGTATGTCAACGCTGCTGCAGATCGGTACATTCCCACACAATCTTGTCTGCCATCTTGGATCTGCCATCCCAAAATTATAAAATCCCACCTCAGATTCGTAATCAGCGACAATCAAAACATTTGTATGTCAACGCTGCTGCAGATCGGTACATTCCCACACAATCTTGTCTGCCATCTTAGATCCGCCATCTCAAAATTATAAAATACGACTTCAGATTCGTAATAAGAAGCCTCAAAAACATTTATATGACGAATTTAGTGAAAATTTGTTCATTTCTGAAAATCAACAGATCCGGTATCTTGGCTCCGCCATCTTGACATTAGCAATTCCGACCTCAGATTTGTAATCAGGAACCCCAAAAACCCCTGCATACCCGATTTTATACAAATTGGTTAACTTTAACAGCAAACTAGGTATCCAGAGTATTTTGACTATCTAAACTTGCTCTATATACCTTAAAAACATATATACACAAAGTCGTTGCACGTCTGAGGGGTTCAGAGTCATATAGATACTCATCTCACGAACAGAATGAGCCTAACATATTTTGTTGTTCATACGTGTTGATTAATTCATACATTTGAACAGCTAATTGTATTTGCACAGTGAAATACAATTTTATCCACTACTTCACTGTAAGGTATGAGCATATGTAAGCTGGACTAAACATTCATTCGATCTCATTGTTAATGCAAATTTTGCAGCTAATTTGCATGAATACATTTTTTTGCATAGTAAGAGTCGGTAAAATAACTGGATCTATCTTTTTGGCCATTACACCATTACCTCGTACCTTGACTAGATCAGGAAAAAACCCATGTATTTTGATTGTGTAAGCGCCTATGTCAGTTGGGAGCCAGAGCTGCTACTCAGACACGTGGCATATACATCAAATCCATAAGAAAAGTCAAACTGGAAACTGGCAGTTTTAGACTACTGATTTCGAGCTGTAATCCCTTGAGACTTGCGATTACAGCATTCAATACTTCTGTGTGCCTCCTACCACAAATCTTGCATGATGACGCTGTAAGATAGTGCATGCTTAATGCTGAATTTGTTCATGTATAATTGCTTGAATCCATGTATAGTACATGTATCCATGTGTACATGTTTCCATATGGGTGATTCTCCCGAAAACTTGCTCGGATCAACTTTAAAATTAGTTGAAAGTAAAGTGGCTTTACAGATTGTTTTCTTGCAGTTTTCCTATTGCAAATATCATTTTTGGAAAATACCTGAAGACGTTTCACTACGAAGTATTTTGTTTTAAAGATATGCATGATCTTGTAATAGTGAACTTTAGTCAATTTTCTTAAAAACACATCAGTTTATAGTACGTGTAGGTATAATCCTTGTAAAACTAAAGTGTTACAAAACAGCTTTAATAAAAGCTGCAATAAAGCCCTACAGATTTAAAAAAAGGTTGCTTAATTTGATGGTACCATTCGAAAGTTACAGATGTTCAAAAAAGAGACACAAAAATCGCTTAAAATGAGATTCCGCGGATTTTTGCTGGAAATTCGTAAATTTTCTTCAGAATACTGTAACTTTTGATTGGTGGAACGAAATTCAACAAATCTTTTTAATTTTGATAGGGTACCGTTTTAGTCTTCATTTAGGTTTAGTTTGGGCCCTCTAATGTTGTTTGATACTTTGCTACCAGCGATGAAAGTAGAAACAACGTTTACCGATGCATCTCACAAAAAAAAGGCTTTTTTCACAAAACGCTGAAAAACGTGTCTCGCATTTCAGCCCAGCTATACTGAAAAAAAGTTGGATCAAGATCCGTTTTCTTAAACCGAGAAAAAACAGACTTTGATTTTGGGGTGAATCAGAGAGGACAATTTCGGAACAGGCATTTCAAACTTTGGATTGCTCGTACAGCTCGTGGACGAAACGTATAGACTATTGCAACTGCAGGGTATCTAGAACCATTAGATAGCATAGGAAAGTACAGTTCACAAAACCTGATAATTTCACCTAGTAGTGGTTTTACTCACGTTCGAAAGGGACCCAAAATTTTGTACGCACGACAAACCTACAATCAAACGTTTGGCTTTGCAAAAGATCAAAACGTTAGACACCGCTGTCACATATATTTGTTTACTGTATATCTGTACTGGAAATGATGTCTGCCAGGTGTCACTGCGTGACTACATAGAGTAATGTTTAAGCTATTAGTGCTCGAACGACGTTTTTAGTTCAAATCTCTGGACAAAATGGTTGCTATGGAAATTTGTACGTACTGACTGATAATTGACGCGAACGCGGTACCAATGTAATCCGCAATGCCTATAGTTGACAATGTATATGCGGGAATTTGGCAAAACAGCTTTATTTTTCTGTGAGATGAGCGTTCGTGAGAGAAATTCATTTTGGGAGATGGTTCGAAACAGACATTTCGGCTCTTATTTTACGCTTGTCGTCCTAAAGGAGGTAATGAACCGGATCAAGACTGCATGTAAAAGAACAATTGCAATATTTTACGTACAATACCACTTTAACATTTCTCGATTTCATTCGTATACAAGGTTGTACGAGGCTCGGACGCCATCTGAGCAAGTTACGGGAGAATCACCCATTTAGGTTTGTAATTATGTATTTATGTATGCATGTATGTATCTATGTATCCCTGTCTATATGTATGAAATAATATATGTATGTCATAAGTATGTATGTTGTTACGTTGTTATCCATTTATTAACGAGAACATGCATGTATTTTTTATATATCTACTTATATCTGTGTTTGTCTGTGTATAATTTCACAAATTTTTAGATGAGCTTTTTTAAAAGTAATAGAATGACTGATCATAGTAATAGCGCTCAACATTTGAGCGCTGGTAAAATATGCAGTCAGGCTATTACTTTTCAGATCGCTGGTTCGTATGTATGCGAAATGATACAAACCGGACATATTTGGACAAAATCTGACAAAATTTTGGTTTGACCAAAATTTATTTTACTTGTTTAATCTCGACAATAAAGAATTTAGGAATTTTTTGTTTTTTACTTTTTAAATAGGACTCATCGAAATTTTGAGAACTTGGGGCTTTTTGGCTTTAAAACTTATTTTTAAATATCATTACTTTGGTTCTATTCAAGCTCTAAAGTTATTCTATTCTTATTCTGAAGGTAAAGAAATACACTCTTAAAGAAATTATTGTTAATACTAATTATCAACAAATTATTATTGTAATAAACAAATGAATTTGAGTAAAACCAAATTTATAACAATTGCTTCAACCTCGTAGCGAGTGTTCAGAATAACCATCGTATTCGACGTAAAATTTTCTATCGAAAACGTATTTTTAAATATATTTGAGATATATCGAAGAACTGATTTTTACCGTTTAAAATCATTAAGATTATGCATCTTAGCACGTCATATCGGCGCAACGGTTTCTATGCACGCCTCATTATCTATCTCCACATCGTTTTACTTAGTTATATAATTAATTATACTTTAAATTTTTTTTTAAATTTAATCCTATCACTCGTAAGCAAATAAGACTTATGAAATAAATAGTAAAATATTCTAACATTTTAGAAAAAAGTAGACAAATTAACTATGATATCAACAACATCATTCTGAAAATCATTATACATGTTAGTAGTTGATAAGGCCGAATTAAGGCAGTGCGGGCCCCTGTGGTTTTCGAAACAGCTTATTATTCACAACATAAAATGTGATAGACATGCACTTGACTGTAATATCATCTCCTGTATTCAAGTATAGACGTACTAATAATGTAAATGAGTAAAAAACATATTTTTTTTCTGCGCATGGTACTGAAAATGACGTATACGTCCCAATCGCCAAATCATTAGTTTTACGATTAAATATTCCATATGGCCCTAAACAGTAACCATTTTCATATTATCATTAGAAAACTTGAGAGGTGATAATTGCTAGGTGATAAGTGATAGGTGACAAAAGATAATTGCTGCTGATGTCACACAAGAAATTTAGCTGCTACACAGAATCTATTTTTAATCAATCAATTGGAGTAAACATCTATGGATATTTAGTGCCATCAAAGAAGCCAAAAGTTTTTACTTTAAAACTGTTAGAGAGTATGGCAAGTAATATCTTTTAATCATTTACTTATCAGCAGAAGCCTTCAATTGAATTTAGTGAAAACAATAGGCCAGCGACATGGCCAAAACTTACAATTCAAACGTGTGAGATAATAAATTCAGGCTTCACTTTGTCATGGATTTGAATTTACTGCTTGATCTTACTATAATTTCACTTTACCTGTGTTCCAGGTTTAATAGCAGAGAATTAACCTATATAGATTGTCGGAAAGCAATATCTGGCTGAATTTTCACACTCTTATTTAAAACAAGCATTCTGCTGACTTTCAGTCTACATTCTCGGCCAGCGAAGTGGCCAAAAGCTTCAACTTTCAAACTGCAAATGTGATAAATTTTACTTTTATTTTATTTAAACATATTCTTCAAATCTTGAAATTATAATTTAAGTTTCAAATCGATTTTTGATCAACATAATCAAATGCCATTGAAGAAACTAAAAAGTTTTTACTTGCTAACTGCAAGAGAGTAATTTTTAATGGCATTTATCATCGATTTACTTTCAAACAGGAGCAGTGAATCGGCTTTTAGTCCAAACTCTATGCTGACAAAGAAGCCATCGATAGCTCATACTCGCAAACTTTAAGGGTCCAAGTGATTAATTGCAGTAAAAATTTTTGATCATTAAAGTTTTCTATACAAGCACTGAATTGACTTCCAATTTAAACTGGTTGTATCAAAACAAACTCAATAAAAGATTTCAAACTTTTTTGTTAACCATCTGATTTCCTTTTTTCGAAGCTTGGATTTTTCTTAAAGGATTTTAAATAAAGTAACCGGAAGAATTTATGTAATGCATACAAAGTTAGGTACTATTTTTCATACTTTTTAGAAGAGTTTATAAACAATAGTACCTATCTTTTGACACATCAAATCTTTTATAAAATTTCTTCAGTAACTTTGTTCAAAATTTTTTTAGGTAAAATCCAAGCTTTCAAAAATAAAAATTGGTTAAAAAAAAGCTGTACAATTTTTATCGAGTTTGTTATTGTACGTAACCGTACACAAATATGCAACATGCCGAATTGAAAAAATAAACTTCTTTTGTCACTCAAACGAGACCAAGTCCTAATACAGCTCAAGATAACGTATCTAAAATTCACTTGAATTTCATCGCTTCCAAGCAAAAGTTAGATTTTTATTACTACATTGTATTTTACTCAAATTGCCATTATAATATAATAAAAATAACAGAAATATCTGTTAACATACTTTAACTAAAGAAAGTATAATAATTAACCCCTACGTAGCACCGTACGTTTTAGAAAAGTTTCAGAATCGTAATATCTGAAACATTGAAACGTTTCCAAAAGTTGCTGGGAATGTTTTTGAAATGTTTCTAAAACCTTCAGTCCCCAAGATACGGCTTGGTCACAGAGATTATATTTAACGTTTCTGGAACTTATCCGAAATATTTCTGAATTTAACTCAAATGTAGTGCAAATATCAATAAAAAACACGTTATTATCAAATTACGTAAACAATAAGGTAATTTATAACAAATCAATACAAGAACAGTAAAATTAAAAAAAAAAGGAAAAATAAGTGACATGCAAAAGAAATAAATTTTTGACGAACTATTTTCTATTTTTTGTAATTATGTCGCCCATAACTTTGATTTAAAAGGTCTTAGAAGGTTGCTTTAAAAAAAAAAGAAAATAAGCGTCTTGAAAAGGTTTTCAATCTTTTTTTTTATTCGTCGAAAAAGATGGCCAGGGTCAAGAGTTATAACTAAAAGAAACAATGATTTTCATCATAATGCGAAAAACGTCGGCGCTCTGGGTTAACTGGTACATATTAGTTTGTATGTTATAAATAATAATGTTAGAGAAACCCCCAGAGCTAGAACCGTTTCAAGAGAAGTCACTAGGGATTTTGTTATTTTTACTAGGCTACAGTACATCAATTTTTTTTAATTTTATAATATTTTAGGTAGTCAATTTTTGCACTTTACTAAACGAAATATTTGCGCGATTCTTACGTAAATTCCGAAACATAGAAACATTTTTCAAAAGTTTTCAGAAATGTTTCTGAAACCTTTTTATGTTTGTAAAGACCAGCGATGTTAGGAATTTTATTTATCGTTTCTGGAAGGTGCCTGGAACGTTTCTAAAACGAACTGTATATGCGTACAAATTTTAATGAAAAAAATTATTTTTAATTATTTTAGCAATGAACTCATTAAAAAAAATGACTACATGAATAGTAAAATATAAAAAATAAATAAAAATAAAGAAAGGTAAGCAAAAACTGTCGGACCAAGGATGCGAACTGGGGCACTTAGATTGGAGAGCGAGAATAATTGTTATTATTTCTGGTATCATTCACAAGTAGGATGTTGAATTTTGATTACTTAAATTATTTACTTGCTATATATTATCAATAACTATAATAACAGTAAGGTTAACATTAAGGTAGATTTCAATTTCAAATCTAAAGAAAAAACGTAAGAGAATTAAGATTATTTATACAAGAAAAAAATGTTGTAAATGATATCAGGTAATTTAACTATCAACATAAAATATTTTTATGTTTTGTAGATGAGGATGACAAAAATACTAGGCTGTCGTACTTTATATAGACGTAAATTGTATAGAAGTTATGATATATTCATTCTAGCCAAGTGGGTGGGATGCTTACTGTCCAACCAGGTTGTCCCCGTTCGCGTCCCAGGTACGGTGGTTTTTTTTATTTTTTTTTTAAATTTTATTATTCCTGTATTCAATTGTTATAAATTATATTATTGTTTACGTAATTTAAAAATGATTCGTTTTTATTGAAATTTGCACTACATTTGAGTAAAATTCAGAAACATTTCAAATAAGTTCCAGAAACGTAAAATATAATCTCTATAACTAAGCCGTGTTTTGCGGACAAAAGATTTTAGAAAGATTTCAAAAACGTTCCTAGCAACTTTTGGAAAACGTTTCAATGTTTCAGAACTTACGATTCTGAAACTTTTCTAAAATGTACTGTGCTACGTTGGTGTTAATTCTTTTACTTTCTTTAATTAAAGTATGTTAACAGATATTTCTGTTATTCTTATTATATTTTAACGGCAATTTGAGTAAAATCCAATGTAATAATAAGAATCTAACTTTTGCTTAGAAGTGATACAATTCAAGTGAATTTTAGTTACGTTATCTTAAGCTGTATTAGGACTTGGTCACGTTTGAGTGACAAAAAAAGTTTATCATTTCAATTTTGCATGTTGCATATTTGTGTACTGTTACGTACAATATAAAACTCGATAAAAATTGTAAAGATTTATTTTTTAACCAATTTTTGTTTTTAAAAGCTTTGATTTTTCCTAAAAAGATTTTGAACAAAGTTACTAAAGAAATTTTATAAAATATTTGATGTGTCAAAAGATAGGTACTATTGTTTATAAACTCTTCTAAAAAGTATGAAAAATAGTACCTAACTTTGTATGCATAACGTAAATTCTTTTGGTTACTTTATTCAAAATTGTTTGAGAAAAATCCAAGCTTCGAAAAAAGGAGATCGGATGGATCACAAAAAAGTTTCACGTCCTTTATTGAGTTTGTTTTCGTACCAAACAGTTAAAATTGGAAGTCAATTCAAGGCTAGTATAGAGAACTCGAATGATGAAAAATTTTCACTGCAATTAATCTCTTTGACCCTTGAAGTATGCGACTATGACCTATCGATGGCTTCTTTGTTAGCATAGAGTTTGGACAAAAAGCCGATTCACTGCTCCTGTTCGAAAGTAAATCGATAATAAATGCCATTTGAAAATTACTCTCTTGCAGTTAGCAAGTAAAAACTTTTTATTTTCTTCAATGGCATTTGATTATGTGGATCAAAAATCGATTTGAAACTTAAATTATAATTTCAAGTTTTAATGATTATGTTAAAATAATATAAAAGTAAAATATATTACATTTGCAGTTTGAAAGTTAAAGCTTTTGGCCACTTCGCTGGCCAAGAATGTGGACTGAAAGTCTACAGAATGCTTGTTTCAAATGAGAGTGTGAAAATTCCGCCAGATATTGCTTTCCGACAATCTATATAGGTTACTTATTTGTTATCAAAACTGAAAAACAGTTATAGTAAGAGTGTAGTAAAATTATGTACTGAATTCAAATCCATGACAAGTGTAGCCTAAATTCATCGTGTCACAGTTCTATAGTGTAACTTTTGGCCCTGTCGTTGGCCTATAATTTTGATTTAAATTTCATTAAGGGCTTATGTTGAAAAGTGAATGATTGACAGATTTCAATCTGCTTCATTTTCTTTTAGTTTGAAAGTTAAGGCTTTTGACCTCTTCGCTAGTCTACAATAAAAGCTGAACATTTATACAACGCTTGTCTTGAATAAGGCTATGAAAATCTACCTAGATATTGATTTCTGACAGTCTTCGAGTGTTCGTTCTCTGCTATCAAACCTGAAAAACAGTTGTAGTGAGATTGTAGTAAGATCAAGTACTAAATTTAAATCTTTGACAAAGTGAAGCCTTAATGTATCATCTTACACGTTCGAATTGTAAGTTTTGACCATGTCGCTGCCCTATTGTTTTCACTAAATTTAATTTAAGGCTTGTGCTGAGAGTAAATGATCAAAAGATATCACTTGGTCGTAACTCTTTTAAAGTTTGAAAGTAAAAAGTGTTGGCTTCTTTAATGGCATTAAACATCGACAGATGTTTAGTCAAATTGATTGATTAAAAATAGATTCCGTGTAGTAGCTGAATTTCATGTGCAACATCAGCAGCAATTTTCTTTTGGATTTAGATGACAGTTCATTAGAAAACCTGTTTGACCTCGAGAAATTCTTTTTGGCCAAGGATTAAACTGAGACCAGCTAAAAATGCTCTAGTAAGGAGGCATTCAAGTGATGAGAAGAAGTAGCAGAGATGTTTTATCCTAGATATAGATGATACCTGCAATTAGAATTATCCACAAAGTATACACACTTTACACAATAAAAAATAAATGGATGTTAACCCTGATAAATACAAAATTTCAATACAATGAATTAGAAAAACTTAAATAAATTTGATGTTCAAATGAAATGAAGTAATCTATTAAACACATCCAAAGTTTATTATAAAGTGATGTGTTCTGTTCATCCATAGTATGTAGAAAAGTATTTCACTCATCTGATATTTGAAGGTTATTTCCAATGCAGCTTGAAAACTTTGATACCTTTACTCCACGTGAAAATTTATTGTTAAACATTTTGTAAAGCGACAAATCAATCTTGCTAAATTAATAAATTAATTTACTAAGGTTGCAATATTCAAAACGTCAATGTAACGTAAGCATTAGGTTAAGTTTTCCACCTCAGTTTTGCGTGGGCTGATCCTACCAACTTTGAAATAGTTAAATTAATGCAGCGATGTACATAGATATACCATTGTAAAGGTTATATTTAAAAAGTATTAGGTTCAATAATTAGCCAATTGTTATTAAAATCGCTCACATTTTATTGTGTTACATTTTATTATGTGATTTAATTGATGTCCCGCAGGTTACTGGGTTACAAAGATTAGGATTGCTTTGGATTCAGGTTATGTTGTTATTAATTCAATAATTTATTCAAATATTATATCATTAACTTGCTATCCCCAGGTATCTGGGTTAAAAAGCTTGTGACGTAGGTTATCTTGTTATTTTGTAATAATTTATTGAATTATGAAATGTTATCTCGCGTAGTGTGTACTGCCATATTCCGCTGCCTTATTGTCTATGGTGTAGGGACTTTTTCAGGCAGACGCAGTCCGCATATCATATTCGTATTAGCATTGTGTATAACCCCGAAGGTTTATGCGCATGCGCAGTACACAGGTAAAACTGATAGAATGTACGAACAATAAGTTTCACGATTTTACAACAATCTGCCCAATATCTAATTGTTTTTTGCACAGCGCAAATCCAATTAGCTGCCGCCCAAATTATTAGTACTCCCGAAAGTAACAAGAGTATATTTTTTCAAGTGATATCACTAAATTAATGGGTGCTTTCTTTATAATTTTCTTAGCATATTTCTAAGCGGTATCAAATTAAACAAATTGCACAGGCGGATGGAGCAAATTGAACTCCATCACCTGATTTTTTTTTTGTATTCTTATCGATACTTTCGTGCGCTGGGACGGGTCTAGTCCTTAACCGATGTATTGTATTGTAAATACTACAAATTACAGAATTGTTGTACGGCCGAATCCATCTTATTTTATACGAGAATGCACTACGACCGTCACCAAATGACTCCGGAATAACTTTATATTATTTTTTGATGAATTTAAGGAGACACATGTTTTGGGGTTCAACTAAAAAAGGTATCCTTTTTTTATTAGCTCAATGAAGATACTCCATTTTTACACCAATATCAATTCTTGAAATTCGTATGAATTTGGAAATAGCTGCCATTTAGCGATATACAGCAGACTTTTTCATCATTAAATGCGGGATTTTATCTACTTTAAAATATTTAAAAAAAATTATTAATATGAAAAATTCTCCGAGAAATTGAGCCAAAACTGAGAAAATACGAAAATTTCTGATCGTCAATTTTTCGGAAACCCCATTCTTCTTTTTCTTGACATTTTTTTCACTTTTTTTTAATAGTCCAAACTATTTTACATTAAAGTAGCAATATGCTCAATTGATTTGAACACGAATAATACATTTTTTTACATAAATAAGGTTTTTTCGACGAGAATTTTATTATCAGCACTTTGTTAGTTTGTTTATACGCAGGAGTCTGATTTTTTGATTATTAAACTTATTTTATTTGACAGCCAGAAAATTTTCCTTAAAAGTAAGCTTTTTTTAAGTCGAATTCATGCAATATAGAAGAAGTTACAGTTGTTCTAACATAACATATCTTAGAGTATGTAAATAATAACTTTGTCAATGAGAACTTTTTAGTTGCGGCATACTTAACTCTTTTTTTACTAAAAGTAAAGCATAGTAACAACTCGTATTATAATAATGATGATTTTATGTATTTTTTAAATAATTCTACTTTATTGCATGAATATTGTTAACTATGACAAAATGCAATACAGTGAGAAATCAAGATTTTTCGATAAATGAAATATTTTACAATACAAGTACAATATAATTAATTGTTTGTTCTATAATGATATACTATATATATTGTATAATTTAAAAAGCTATAAAGCAAGATAAATGTTGAATAATTTTTATCCACTTTTGTTTAGCAGTCCTTGACATAAAAGTGTCTTTTTTGTCGTATTTCCAGCAATGCTTTTTTTGGACACCTTTTATTTGTGGCATGTTACTCCACTTATCACTTTCGTTTTCTGGAAACTACATTACTCAAGATTCGTATAGCAGTAATACATAAATAAATGATGCATAAGACTTTACGTGATCAAAAAAATCTTCTGCATTTCGAATGAAGTTTAAATTTTAATTCGTTAAATTATGTGTTGAAGCATAATGTTTTAATAAGCCTTAAATACCATTACAAGCACCTTCGCATTGTCCCGTAGCTAAAAATATTTATCTTTTATTGATCTTAGATCTTGTAATTCATAATATTGATAACAGTTTTTAACAGTGGCTTGCAGCACCATCCAAAATTATTACTAATTATTCTTAAGTCAGCAAGTTAAATAGTTGCTGTATGTGATTTATAATCCTATCTATAGCTAATAATGCATGAGCTGAATCATGTTTTCAATTATTATTGGACACAGCAAAGCTTAAAGTCATTTACACAGTAATAAACTGCAGTAAAATCGATATTGGTTTTTTTTCCAGTCGTAGCTTTGAAATTCACTTCATGAAATTACTGTCGAATTTTCTGCGAAATCTACATGTATCTAAATATATGTGACATCCTTTTTTACTACAGAACGTCCAATAAATAAACCGAGTACAGAATTTGGTCCTATCTGAGGGAAATAAGAGCGACCCAAAAGCGAGGGCAAGGAAGTAGATTTATGTCGCATAGAGCAATGTGTGAGGCAATGATATCAACGCTGATGATAATCAATATTATAAAAATAATAATGACAAACAAACGCTCAGTATGATATCCTTCTCATCTTGCCAAAAGGTGATGTTTTGTTATGGGGGAAAGAAGGACAAGGAATGGGCACTCGTCACTAGAGCTAAGCATTAGATCGAGGAGGCCTGGAAAGATAGAGGAAATCCAACTCCTATACTGACGACCTAAACTGTGATATGGATGAACAGCAGTGCAATGAAAAGTTTGTCTTCATCCAATGTTCTTCCTTACGGCTATGGCTATGACTGAAAATTCAATGTCGAACGTGCTGATATACGCCAATGTGCTAAATAACGAAACGAAACAGATTTAAGTTTAAGTACCAAAGGCTTTATATTTACAAAAATGATCTGTACAGCAAAGCAGTTATCCCAATCAAAAGTAGAATACATTTTAAAAGCTAATTAGTGGTAGTAGTAATAAAAATAGTACATTTAAACAAAATAGAACATTCAATAAAGTAAGAATAAATGTACATTTAAGCATTGACATCTGCGCATTTAAGCATTTACAAGTGTGCATTGCAGCATTTTTAATCTGTGCATTGAACCATTTTTTATGTATGCATTAAAACATTTTTAATATGTGCATAGAAGCATTTTTAATATGTGCATTGAAGCATTTTTAATATGTGCATTGAAGCAGTCTTTTACGCTAGTTAACGCCACCTGGTCCCGCGAGCGCAACGCGTGGAATGGCGGATTCCCTGTTAACACCAGAAAAACTGAGAGACTCCGTCAAGCCAGCTCCAAGCAGAGAATGCTACATTTGGACTCGTGCAAAGCCAAAAGGCCCGACAAAAAGTGTGCGGTAAGCGCTGCTGAAGCTTGTAGGACTAGGAGCAATGGTGCGAGCGGGCGCAAGAGCTTCTTGATTATTTGGACTCTGATTGGTAGCCCGTGGTGAAAACTTGCGTGCGCCTATCTAATCAATGTTATAATTTACGACACACTAGCTTATAACAAAAAAACAATGAAATATATTTTATCATCCACTCTCACACCTTGCTCTATTTGACTCTTTGCGAGCATAAAAGCCGACCGTCACAATATACTACTAAACAACCTAAGTTTTTTTGCTTGACCTTTTACTTCGTGAATCGCAATGCGTTGAATATTTTTAATGCGTCGATGAACTCTAATCACCAGTGCATGATCCTGTAATTCACGCAAGAATATTTTAAAATTAACAGTTTTTTTTGTAAATCTTTCTTATCCCAAAAACCGTATGTTATTTCTTTAATTTTGTCTTCAGTATTGATTCCTAAAGTATCAGAATTTACTGCAGTCTTACCAGGACAGTTCTGGCATTCTTGTAGTCCACATTCTAAGTTTTCTCGTGATTATACTATGGAAGATAATATAGTAGTTTGAGAAGGATCAATACTTCTTGAATTTTTGCTCAATTTTACTAAAGCTACTAACAGAAGTTGAATGTTGTCACAATATACACAAAGGCATGTATCATAAGAAGAATATATTTTGACCCACTTTGATCATAAGCCTTAAAATTTTAATTTACCTTCTTTCACATCAGGATTTTCATTCATAAATATTTTGTAAACTTTATTTATACTTCTGTTAGTGAGACACTTTACTTTTCTCACATTTACTCCATTTTCTTTCATTGATATTGTGTCGTTTGAGTTAGGACTTTGTCGAGTGAAATTAAAAACATCATCTAAATAATATTCCTGAATCAAAGATACCGTTTCAGCTCATAAAGGTTTTTTTTTCTTTCTAGAGGCAAAAAAAGTTTGCATGCAAATGTTAACTTTATCGGGTAATTTTAACGGTGAAACATTCAGTTCTAAAGTTCTTGCCATATTATTCAATGCACTAACTTCGTCGTTTTTTTGGATTGATGTAATATGTACATCTTTGTTGTAGACCTCTTGACTGTTAGAAACACTGGAGCTACTTTGACATGACAGTTGACTCAATTCAGGTGAAGATAGTTCTGTAACAACTTCCTCCAATTTATTATAACAATAATCGCATACTTTGTCTGTTTCATCGCATCCATAATTTGGGTGAAGTTTCGACATGAAAAGCATAAAAAGATTCAATTCCTTAAAAGGTCTTTTTTTGTCTCATATATAAGTTTTGAATGTCTCGAATCTGAATCTATGCATTTAACTCTGCTTACAGAATGAAACTTGCTGATTTCACTCATTCTCTTCCTTTAAAAATATTCTGTAAACAATAATTATCTTTATCCTTTAATTGCGATACTAGAGAAACATTTTTAGTAAGAATAACTGGTAATTTAAAACTTGCAAGAAATAGAGTACAAAAGTGAGCTTAGTTGTGTATATAATAAGATGAGAGACTCAACAGAACTTAGATGTGGGGAATGCTGTACTTCTTTTTTTGCCCTGAATCAAATAAATTCATCAAATTTCGAACAATCAATACTATCTTAAAATGGTAGGAAGCATAATATAGATAACAGCACAAAATCTAGTGAGGGAAACATTTAACATGAAGAACAAACAGTTTTTGGTTGACCTTGCTGTATTTCGAAGACGAGCTGCTTGTCCTCTTGGGTTGGCTGATTTTTTACCGTAGAGCCGCAGCTCGCCTACGACAGAAAAGCAAGCAGGCCGTTTGAGGAGTATGATTACATTTTTTTTCTAGGTTATGTACGTTATGTCTCGACAATACGGCTGTAACCATTCATGTAAAAAAATAACAAAGTTTATAGTTATATCGCAAATAAAGACAGAAAGACATTCTTGCTCTAAGCTTTGTTATATCAAAACTGCTGTAACTTCTTTTGAAATGCATAAAATCGGTTAACAAAAATTTCCTGAAAGAAAAATTTTTTGGCTGTCAATTAAAATAAGTTTTATAATCCAAAAATAGAACATATACGTATAAACATACCGACAAAGTACTAATAATTAAGTTTTCGTTAAAAAACCATATTTTTCACGAAAAAATTCATAATTTATGTTCGAATCCATTCAACATGTTGCTACTTAAATAATAAATAATTTAGGGTAAGAAAACATGGGAAAACGAATTTCAAGGAAAATAAGAATAGGGTTTTCAAGAAATTTACGATCGGAGATTTTCGAATATTTTTAGTTTTTGCTCAATTCCTTGGAGAAGTTTTCATATTATTGGTTTTTCGAAAAAGTATTTGTAAGTTAGTGTAATTTTGCGTTCAATAAGAAAAAAACGTCTTATTTGGTTGAGAAATCGGTGAATGGCAGCTATCTTAAAATTTATACGAATTTAGAATATTTATATTTGTTTAAAAATGAAGTATCTTGATCGAGCTATTAAAAAAAAGATAGCTTTTTTAGCTAAACCCCGAAACACACGTCTCCTTAAATTCATCGAAAAAAAATATAAAATTATTCCGGAGTCATATGGTGACGGTCGTAGTGCATTATTGTATGAAATGAGACGGATTCGGCCGTTACACCATGTACATTATGCATGTATAAATACATATATACTTCTGATTATGATGGAGTATATTATACTGTAGATCATCTACTGGTCATTCATGAGAGTGCAACTATTGTATACTTCATTAGTTTTTTAACACATAAAAATTTTGCACAAAGAGTATACTAATTTAATACTAATTAAAAAAAACTTTTTTTGTTTTTATAATCATGATGTAAAGAACATGATTAAAATAACGATACAAAAATGCAAAAACCAACAAATACTTAAGAATGGGGGACGATATGCTCACTCCAAATATGCAATTATTGTACTGTTGTATAATTTCAAAATTCCTAGGGCGGTGATTACCACCCAGGTTGACAATTTTCTGCATTAATAAAAAGTCTAGCAAATTATATTATTTGGTATGCAATTGCACTCTGAATAAGTTTTTCCTTTTGTTTTTTTTTCTCTAAGAAGCTTTAGAAAAATGTTACACCTACCTATAGTTTCATAATTATTTGGAGTTTGGCCGATACAAATTTGTTTTTCATGAAGTATGTCCTAACTGTTTTTATAAGCTTGCAGAGAAAGAAACATCAGGAGTGAGAACTTGTGTAGATGCAATTTTGTTTCTGAATAATGACATCCCAAAAGCTTCCCAAGATCAGAAAAAAAATGTAATCTTAATTTTAGCCATTTGAGTTCTCACACCTGAAGTGATGAGTGTTTCATATTTCTCAGTGTCGTAAACTGACAACCAATAAAAATCTAATCCAAGCTCTTAAAAAGTACCTAAGTCATGATAGAAACATTAAAGAGAATCATTAGTTTTTAAAGCTCGAGCCTATGTGGTCCAAAATTCCAAAACATATTATAAATGGCGTATGTGTATCATCATTTTTGAGTGAAAGAAGACTATGTTAAAAATTGAGTGATTAATTTTTATTGGTAGTATGAATTATAAAACTTCAAAATTATGAAACACTTATTACTCCAGCTGTCAGATCTTAAGTGGCTATAGTTAAGATTACACTTTTTTATGATTTTGGGATGCTTTTGGATGGTCAATATTTCGAAGCATAATTAAATTCTGAAACAGTTTCCACTGTTGAAGTAGATGTTATTTCTATCAAAAGCTTCTTAGATAAAAAAAATAAAAGGGAATACTTATTCGGAATGCAATTTTACACTATGAGCATGATTTGCTCGACTTTTTAATAAATCATAAATTTTTCAGCGTGGGTGGTTAATCACCGCAACAGTAATTTTTAAATTTTTTGAGGCCACAATATTAAATATTTTCGAAAGTAAGGAGGGATCCTTTTTGCTGCTGGCTGCCACATCCCTATAGTATACACCATAATGCCGGCTTGCTGTTTTTGTTTAATCCAATATACGCAAAGTAAGTTGTATGGGTTACATTCCATAACACTTTGGCAAAAGAATAAGGTTAGGCATTAATTAACCATAAAATAACTTCATCATACATTCTTGGTAGTATGCTAACTTTTTAAGAAAATCATCCATGGTAAAAACTGCCTTTTCAACAACTAAACAAATACACTGTTTTGTATAGTAAATACGAAGTAAATATACCGGCTTCAAGGACAGTGTTCATTAAGCAGTGTTCATATCTTACTATGTATATAGTGATAAGAATTAAAAATCTTCCGCCTGCCCGACCCCCCTCCTCATCGCCCCCTTAAATCACGGGTGAATTTGTAATATTTTTCCGTGTCTTAAGTGATTGTCGTTTGTTTTTGCCCCTCTCACCCCCCCCTCACACACCCTCACCTCCCTCTGGCCGCCCCTCAGAAAATAGATCGTTTCCTTCGTGATTTCACGTTAATTTAATTTTCCAAATTTTCGTTTGCCCCCCCTCGGCCCC
>JAPYYV010003557.1:0-22075 GCA_030522625.1 Copidosoma aretas
ATCCTTTTTTTGTTTTGTTCTTCGAGAATTTCCTTTCTTTTTTCGTGCGCGAGCTCGTACGTGGGCGGGGGTGATCGATCGCGGTGCACCGCGGCATTCTCGGGGCGCGCTGCAGGAACTCGCGGAGCCGGATCGAGCCGCGGTATATACACGAGACGCCGAGAGTTTGCAGCCGGGGGGCTGTGCTGCTGTGCAGGGTATGACTCATGCGCGTTTTCACTTTTACGATGTACATACCTGTATATTGCGCGTTGCACGCTGATCGCGCGGGTAAGGAGAGCGCACACGTTGGGATTTTATTTTTTGATCGAATGCCGCGTATCTTTGCGGTAAGTAATAGCCGTCGATGATCGCCGATGTTGATGGGTTCGTATAATAGATCGGGAACACCAGGATGGATGATTTGTTTTGTGTTCGTTCATACTTTTCCCCATCTCGAATTGCCACGATACCTACATATACAGCTTGCACGGGGTCACTTGAAAACCGCATCATCATCATCATCGTCGTCACTGCTGTTCAACTTCATCCATACGGAAGAGAGGCTTCCCATCCCTTTCCCAAGTGTCGAGTGCCCTGAGTAGTGGATCCTTGTGATACCCGGACGTATGACACTATGTAATATAAAAAAAAAACAAAGAAAAAACAAAATCTTTATAGATATCTCTCTCTCTCTCAGTGGCGATCGCCGAAAATTAATACACCGACCGAATCTGCTCCCTGTCCCTGAACGGTGGTTGTGTAACAAGAGTGTGACGTGTATCCATCCACTTTATATCTATACATATAACCGGCACCTTGGCGCAGCGGTAGAGTTGCAGTTTCGTCGATCTCCGGAATCAAGTACAGTGTACGGGCATGTAATAGGCGGGACTCGGTTCGAGTCTCGTCGTTTGCGGTTCGAGTCTCGTCGTTTGCCTAGGGTTCGCTCCGCTTGCTTTTTTCCGGGGTTCGATTAACTGTTTCTCTTACGCTACGGACAACGTGAGCGGGGGAGGTGTGCAGGAGTTAGTCCTGGTGTTTATAACGTAGACACCCGGTCAGGACTCAGGCAATACACCGATTGGTTGTAAGGTACACCCCCTACCCCGCTCCCCTTGTAGGAGGCCTCCCATCCCTTTCCCTTCCCTTTCCCAACTCTCGAGTGCCGCAAAAGAAAGGACGTATGAAAGTATGATATATAAAAACAAAAAAAAAAAAAATCCATACACATAATATTATCGTAACTTCGCAAAAAAAGTCGCCAGTTTTCACAAAAGTTACCACACCTGCACAGATATGCATATGGGTCTTATAATATAAAAGCTCGCAAACTGCGCAGTCGCAAACAAAAAACAGCCTCGGTCGAGGATGATGCTGTTATTTCACAAGTACGTCGTAATTATAACAATACTTACACGCGTACACTTGCACGCACTCTGCATTGTATTATACGTGCGCTCTTCTTACCCGCGTCCCATGCTGCGGCAGAGTTACGCTGCACGCACTGATCCGCGGTCCGACCGTCCGTCGCAGTCTCTCTGCATCGGCCTACGCAGTCGCAGCCGAGTGTCCCACTGTCCCCAACTCTTATCTCCCGCGCGCTCTTTCTCACTTCGCCCCGACCATATAATAATACTTGTGCACCATGCACCATCACCCCGTCCCTCAGCGCTGCAGTTTCATTCATCGACGCGCATTCAGCGGCCTTTGAAGGTTGCAGCTCGCTTGGCTATACACTTATACGCTGTGCGAATGGATATGTAGTATGTACGTGAGGAGAACGCGCCGCCGCCGACAGCGAATCGCGCGTATATATAAAGGTATGTGAGCGCGTCATTGTACGTATACACTTACGCGCACGGCTGTATAATGCATACAGGAGGAGGCAAGAAAGAGGGAGGAGGAAGGGGGGAAAGATATAACTCAGCTGAAATTCAAATCCACGCAATGAGTTGCGCAACAAGTACGCACTTGTATCGACCATAGAGTCATGCCGGAGGAAAAGTGAGCGAAGGGAATGCCGATCTCTGTACGTGCATGTATCACATATATATGTGTGAGCATGGGTGTTTAAACGTGCATAGAGAAGGATCGACGATTACATAGCTGCGATGCTATGTATTAGACGCGGGTGAAGCGAGAAGATATGCAGCGGGGGAGTCGTCGTGCTGTTGAAATCGGCTGCCGATTTTTATTGGGCGTACCGTGTTTGTATTATACTGGTGGCAGTGGATTCGCGATTTGGGGAAAACGGGGGGGTCGATGAGGGGGATGCGTCAGGATCGGTAAAACGCGTGGCCTCTCCTGGATCGGTAAGGATTATATTGTAGTACCGGCGATGCTTTATATAATCATACCGCGAATCAAACAGATTTCGATGAATCCGATGGCGTGAAGCCTTTGTCCTTTTCGATGGAATAAGGAAGCATGAAAAACCGTGTGGAGATCGAGGGAGGAGGGAAGAAAGAAAGTCATTTGGGGCGTTAAATACCGGTAACAGCCATATGATGCAGGGAAAGAAAGAGATCAAGTTCCGGCTGTAAAATGTGTATGTATATGTATAAGTACAGGAGAGACGAGAGTGCAGACTATGTACTGCAATGCAAGTATCATATATGTATGTATACCAGCGAGTAAAGAGCGAACTGCTGCTGCTGCTGAGGGATGTCAGTGACCCAGAACTTCTCTCGTACTGCAGCGCGCCGGCTGTGTAGTTATGCGCTGTACTAAGTATATATATTCTGTACAGCCAAGTACTTAGTACTGCATCCACATATATATAGCAATGCACAGCTTATGGGAACGACGACTTTCACTGGGCGCGCGGACGTGCATGCATATTATCTTAGCTCGGCTGTATGCGCGCAATGCAGCGCTGGCGTCAACTCTTCTGTATATATATATATATATATATATATACTATGTATGTATTATGCTGGTTGATCGTGCCGCGCGCGGCTGCACGGGCCCTTTAAATTTTCGAGCTTCGCGCGGTACGCGTAGGGTATATTTGTGTGCGCAGCGTTGACCACTGGGAATTTGAGACTGAAAATCGGTTCGAACTAAAATCAATGTGCCTCTTTGCACGGACAGAGAGAGAGAGAGAGAGAGAGAGAGAGATCAGCAAGCAATCGTCGATTAGAGTACAGCGCGATATTATTTTGCAATACACGATTCGCCGTGCGATTGCTTTGTAGTTACGTACAGTTCGCGCGGAGCTGCAGTTGACACGGATCGAAAGACCGTTCGGGATGTAAGTATATACAATGGGCACTCCATGGTGTACGGTGATGGTGCCCTTTTAGAGAAAACGAGCGGCCGTACGTCGCTGATGTTGGGCAACGCGTCGGAGCTACTGACCGTTATACGCCGAGCCGATTTGGCGCACACGTATACACACACCGACTCAACTGCTGTAATAGGCTACAGTCCCGTGAATTTCACGCCGATTTCTGCGCGCGTCCTACCGATTCTACACGCGAAACGTGATGCAACGCGCGCACTTTTTTTTTCGTCCCGCTCGGTTCGATCGATTTTCCCCGTCTTTGGTGGAGTACGCATGAGAGAGGTCACCTTACCGATCATCCCTTGCGTTTTATAGCCTCCTCGGTTTACATATATGCTCGGCGTGCTATTTCGAGTGTTGCTGCATGGGAATAATCGAAACAGGAAGGAACTCACCTCACGAGTGGTAACATACATGTATAAATACTCTGCACCAACGGGAGAACAAGGTGAGAGATATCGCCGCGGGAAAGACGATGATGATGACTGTACAGTGAAACTGTGCTCCGATGCCCTCGGAGATTCGCGTCTCGATGTACGTGTATACATATACATAACGTTGACCATTACCTGCGCCCTTCACATCCAACTCTTCCAGTTTCCTTGAATCCTCGAAACGCTCATTGGTATACGTACATGTATATAATGTGAATGCGGCTTTGTGTGCAAAAACACACAATTTCCGCTAGCGCCAACCCGCAGCCCATACTATATTTAGAAAACTTTAGCTGCTGCGAGGCTATCAGAATTGAAAAAAAAAAAAAAAAAAAAAAAAAAAAAAAACATACCGATCCCCCCCATTTTTTTTTCTCCTTCGCACCGTGTTACGCTCTCAATGACGATGTTTCGCTTTCAATGCCGGATAGAAATCGAATTGGTTCCATCCGCGGTTGGATTTGCCCGCGACGCTCAAAGTTCTCTGGAAGATGAATCAAAGTACGACAAAGGGTAACAAATTTTCTCAGGTGTAGCGTCGATGCCGATCGCGATCGTATAGTCCCCAACAGAAAGGGTTCTCAGCCACAAAAAACAGAGCAACGTGAACATTATATTATATATTATTAGGATTCACGTAGGTACATACATATACATATGCAGATCTGATGCGCACGGTCGAAATAACGCGCGTATACAGTTAGGCCAATCCGAGTTAATGGTGCACAGCGGCTGCTGTAAGTAGGCACTGCTGCGGCAACGAGAACACACCCCCACTGATACACACATGGGGTCCAGCTCGCTCGCTGCACACGAGGAATACACCATGGTCTCCTCTCCTCCTGGTCGGGGGGCTCTCGGCTGCAATCAACTCGCAAAGTACTCACCTCGTAGATACACGTGCGCCTACAAAGCGGCATCAGCAGCGATCTCCCGGCCGGCGTATCCCGCGGCTTCGAGATCCTTGGTACAAGCACCTACGTGTATACATATACGCGCGAGCTCGTCTCGTATCATCTCATGGATGCGGTCGGTGTATCCGCGCCGGTCGTCATACACATCATGTAACAGCTGCGGGAGAGAGAGGCTAAAGTGCGCCGCGAGCCGCACCACGGGGTTGATGTCGACGGGAGAGGGCTCGGGCTGCGCGGGATCTCGCGCGGAGCAGCAGCGTGAGAAAGAAAAGCCAAGATGGTATAAACTGTATAATGTACGTACGTATACATGTATACTTCTATTCTATTTCTGGCCTTTCCGCGAGCCGCGGGAATGTAAACGCGAGAGGAGAGGAGGGACTCGGTTCATCGGCTCCTCTTGCCCTGGTGTATTCCGCAGGAGAGGCTGCGGCTGAATGGACCTTTCGTCCCTTCCCCCTCTCGCTCTTTCTCCTCCGATGGTGCCCTCCGCCGCGTCTCTTTGTCCGCTCTCTCTTTCTCTCTCTCTCTCTCTCTCTCTCTCTCTCTGGCGCTCATCGGCTAGGATACAAGTGTAGGATGCAGCGGCAGATGAACGCGTGTATTACACAGAGGTGTATGCTTTTTTTTTTTTCTTTTTTTTTCTCAACACGTACATCGTACAGCGCACGAGATACGTGACGATCGATCGCGCGCGGCCGATCGCGACCGTTCGGTGCTGAGGATGTCCTGATATGATGGGGGCGAGCGAATCAACGCGCTTTATTTTCGTCCCCGCTCCTTTTTTACCTCCGAGAGGTCGCGCGCGAAGGTCGCTCCGAGTTTTTTCCGGCCGTCGCTCGGCGTGGTGAGTCATGTGTCTGTACGTTTTGAGGCGCGCATATACACATGTGTGATATTGAAGAGTTCCTGTTTGGGGCTTCAGAATTGCCAAAAAAAGTACCATTACGGCAATGACAGACCTGTCGGGCCACTGCCAGTAGCTATGGTCAGTTACTCCACATAATTTCTGAAATGCGTAAATTTTAGCAAAAAACGAAAAAAACACTACCGAGTGACTAACGAGCTACTAGGAGTATCTCGATGGATTCTTATCGCATGCACTAACAGATCAGTCATTACCGTAATACTTTTTTAAAGTTTTTTAAAAATCTCATTTTAATTAACATGTGCTTTCTAAAAATGACAGTAGAGCCAATCCACAAAAGTTCCAGCTAGTTTGGACCTTGCCTATTATACGAAAAATAATAAATAAATTCTGAACACTAAATTTTCAAATCCTATTTCCCGCACTAAAGTATCCCGTTTTTCGTGAAATGACTCATGTATATGTTATATAGTGAAATTATTGTGTTACTTGTATCATTTATTATATTATTGTATATTACATTGTATGCGTATACGTTAATAAAAACTACTCTCTTAAAGTGTGTTTAAGTTTAAAGTGTAAGTTAAGTCTACTCACGCAACATAATCCCCTTATTTTCCTACTGTGTTGTTGATCGCTCACTGCTCCGTATAATATACGTGCTCACTCGACGAATTACTAATTGACACTATTAAACTTTTATTGTTCAATCATCACGTGAGCTGCGCAGCTCATTGCGCATTATACAGTGCGTACCTCAGCTAGATCACTGACCACTGACTCAATCAGCTGACTGAGCTGCTGACAGTGTGATCTAGTCATTCGTCGAGTGAACACGTAGTATACGGAGCAGTTAGCTATCAACAACGGAGTAGGAAATAAGGAGATTATGTTTCGTGAGTAGACTTATCCTTCACTTGAAACTTGAATAAAGTACATTTTAATAACGTATACACATGTAATGAAATTATATAAGTTATAGAATAATAATGTCTTTATATTTAGTTATTAGTTATTTTATTGTATTGTATAAGTACACATGAATAAATTGATGATTAACATCGACAAATAATTGCCAACCAATGCAACATCATTGCCAACACTCGAAACTTAAACATAATAGTTTTTAATGACGTATACAGGCCATTTCACAAGAACTACGATATTTAATGAAGCCTATGTTTATAAACAACGCATTTTATCATTTAATGCTAAAACTTTTATTAATCAATGTAAATTAATTTTGTCTCGATAGCCCTTTGGCAATCAAGTCAAAAAAATATTTGCCGTAACCGTGAGATGGAAAAAATAGGCTGAAATGTCATTACCGTAATGCTTTTGTGATGTTTTTTTCAAAATCCAATTGAAATTAACATCTGTCTTCCAAAAATGACAATAGAGCAAAAATGTTTGCACAATTGTACAATAATAGCTATATACTTGTTGGAAGGTCTGATGGAAACTTTACCATACGACAATGAGTAAAACTTAGATTTACTGTATTGTGTTTGTTTCCCTTGCGATTTGAGTTCAATATCCGTGCATTTAAATGGCTGACGCAAAAAAAAAAGCAAAAGGGTCCATCCATGCAACAGGAGAGACCCGCTGCAGTGTATATAGCACGAGCCCCATGCAGCGACCATCGCATTCCAGAGCCCGAGTTCGTGGAATCCGGGAAAGACCGTACCCTCTCCCCCCTTACCCGAGCTCCTTCGGAACGCTCGCCCGAGAAAAGGGCACACTGCATGCAATGATGACCGAATACTTATCCACCCCTGTGTACAGAAAAGTTGTATCCTGCCTATAGAAATACGCGGGGTGTGTGTGTATATAAGTATCGCCACATTATTACGTCCGTATAAAACTCGCCTTCAAAAAGCTGGCGCCGCTGCTTACGCACAGCATACACCTGTAATACGTGTTATGTCACTGGGTCGGTCGAAATAAAAGAAATACTCGATGGACATTTTTTTCCAACATATCGGTCGAATTTCATAGCATGCATGGAGATCTATACATTTGATGAAAAACAGTGATTTCTAAAGCTCTAATATCTAAGTATGCATTTGCGCGAAAGATTTTTTAAAGAAAATCCGAGTCGATGCGAATTTTTTCGTCTGAATCGTGGGACACAATATTTCATCAACTCGTGACGAACGAATTTTTTAAATGTAAATCTAAAGGTAATACCAAAAGATGCATTGGGAAAAAGTTATATGATTTTAGATGCTTGTATGACAAGAGATCGCTTACTTAGCTTGAATGATTTTTTATCGTAAAAATCTTGGATGATCGGATCCCAATATTGTGCGGCTAGCGCTAATATTCTAATAGCTTCAAAGAACCGATCAATCATATTTTGTCCGGCTGAGATTCTAGCATCCGTTTCGAAGCCAGACATATACTTAAACGTGAAACAATTCGTTGCCGCGTATTTCCCATAATTGCAAGTTTCGATAAAATGACCCATTCGTAAAAAAATTTGACAAATGGATGTCACACAGTATCATTAAGTATACCGCGTTCGTTGCCCGCGACTAAAATTAATGTTGAAAAAGGAAAAAAAACGGTACATTAATAAGTATACTTATCGCGTCTGCAGGGCGGATGAAAAATAAAAAATATCCGACTGTTCGAGCGTGAAATCATTAACGTTATTTTATTTTTTCCCGCATACTTTCCACGAAAAGTAAGATAAACGCGAATAAACTCTCCGTAAGTACTGCAATGTCTGTAAACAATACGAGTATTTATTAACACAAGTGTGCATTGTATCAAATGATACATGCAGTACGTGCGAATACGGATCATAAGACGTTTTCGACGGCAAAAACAGAGAGCTTACACTGCAATATAGGACGGGAAATTCAATTATGATTATTCCTCAAACTCAGGAACGTATGTACAACATGAACTTCACGCCACAAAAAGTAAGTAGGGTACAACGTGTCTCGGACATGATAGCGATACTTCACGCCGCATCGAATCAGTTATCAGGGGAAATCCGATAGTACTTCTTGTAAGTGTACACCCAATGGCTTTTCGCGTGAGAAACACCGCGAGAAGTTCTCTCAGCGCTCAGGAATGTGTATGAGTTTCAAAAGTATACCACACTAAGTACTGCATGCACTCTGCAAATTAAAGGGAATCAAAGTAATATTATTGTAACATATGGATGAATATATATGGATCATTCTACCAAAAATGGTCTAAGTAATGTCCCATTCGATTACAACGTCGCGTAATGAGATTTCGATCTGAAAACTTTTTTAATTCATCAATGGTGTTTTAAGTGTATTGTTTTAGTTTTACACGAAAAAAAGGGGCTAAATTAGCGTTACAGGCTCGTGTCCCACTCCCAAATTTTCACTTTTGACGACCCCTGGAAGCTACTTACGGCTTTTTCATTTTTCCTGCGGCACATAATTTCAAAGGTATTGACGTAAGCAACATTTTCATGCACTTTTCGGAGCCAAAAATGATTGTATACAAGACTGGGATTCTGGTAAAGTTGCGGGACCGAAATCTGACAAATTTTAGATTTGCACAATTTTAGTTTTCAAAGATATCTTGGACAGTTAGACTCTGCGTACTCTGGTTAAGTTATGTATGTAGCTAGACAAAGTTTCTATACCAAAAGTTCATGATGCGTCCGTCCAACACCTTTTCAAAAATGAGTGTCAACACTGTCAAGTGTCAACTGAACTTTCCACTGACCCAGACTACTGAGACTACCCTGAGTCGAAGGTGTCTTGAATCATGCTACCCTTGAAAAATACGACCCCAATGTAAGTATAAGTCATAAGCAAAAAAAAAAAAAGATAGGGCAAAGTGACATTACTTAAGTGTCGGAGAAAGACACGCGAGCAGAGAGAATCAGAGAATGGACATGAGCGCTGAGAGCTGAGAGAGAAAAAAAGGGAGAAATAAAGAACGTGGTATGTGTGAGAGGGGGAGCGTGTCGGGGGGATTCTGGTGGGGGGAAAACTTGAATGATCCGCAATCCGCACACATCGGAAGAGGAGAGATAAGTCAGGGTATACATATATTATATCCCATGCGGATACTGGATGTATGTATATAGGGTACAGGTACAGAGTACAACATGCAGGGATCGCAGAGAAGAATTCGCATGCATCGCGGCACAGAAGCGGGAGCAAGAAAGAAGAGGATCGAGGAGAACGCGTGAGAAGGGAGAAAGAGAGCGGGACGTACGCCGGGACAGCAGCAGACGGAGGGAAAAAGAGAAAAGAGAGAGAAAGACCGAGCGGCTGACTCCTCATGCTCGCGAGCGATGCGAGCTGCGTGTGTGTGTGTGTGTGTGTGTGTGTGTGAGTTTCAGCCCAGCAGCACCGACAGCACTACAGCTAAACAGCAGTAACAGCAGCACCGTTCGGAAAGTAAAGTGTTGCCGTACGCGGCCGAGTTAACACCGCAGGATCGGAAGGACTCGGACTTATACCCTATTTAATCAGATTTAGTGTGTCACCGTCGGTTTTCACCTCTAATCTCCGTGCACTCATATAAGTATACATAACACAATCTTCGAGGAGGAAACTTGCAAAAGCCTCGATGCAACACATATTCTCGCCGTCGTCTGCCTTTAATGCCGTCATCGCCTGAATCGACCTGCATCTGCAGACGGAGGATTCAGTATTTCAGTTGATGTACTTTAACTCTCTGGTACGGTTTCAGTTGTTTGTTTATTTGTTTGTTCCTGCACTGCAGGAAAATTCAGAACAAAGTTCATTTCTTCTTATTATCCAACAAAAGGGTGCCTAATTATACTTGGATATTTTTTCGGGTACACGGTCCAACTCTCTGAGGGGTCGGCTCCTGTCTGGAAAGTCTGTTTCTTTTTTATCGATTTTCATAGGACGCGACATTGTGTTTTCAGTTCGGGGCAGTTCAGTACTTACCTATGTATGTCTCTTGCATTGCAGAGTGCATTGTGTATTGAACAATTTTTTTTTTTGTGAAATTGTGTGAATGCTTAGCTTGACGTATTACTTATCTTTCCTCTAATTTAAAAATCGTTACAATGAAAATTAGAGATACTTCCGATCCAAAGCTCGAGTAAGTATAAAGTATGAGACACTGTTCTTATGTATGTATCTTAAAGTAACTTAATTGAAGTCTGGCAAACTTTTTTGATTTTGGGTTGTAAAAAGCCGTTATCAAACGATCGGAATAAAACGGATATGATGTAAAAATAAAAAAAATCATAAGTGTTGGCAAGTGATGTTTAGGCTTAAACTCGATATTGGTGCTGGACAGCTTTCTCTAAAGTTGTTCTAAAAAATTGAGATTAACGGTCTGCACACAGAGTGGTCAGTGCGACGACATTAAAACGTATAGTATGATGTCTTTTTAATTCTACTATTGTTCGTAAAATATTTATTCGAACCAAGTGCAAGCACAAAACATGCGTATATATATAATATATACCTAAACCCGTCTGTTCTGTTCACGAATAAAGAAAGGAATTTTTTTTTTTTTTTTTAGGTTAGCATAGACGTAAAACCGGGGCAAATGTAAAAGGCTTGCCCCCTCTCTCGCACGGAAAAAAAAACAAGGAAGGCAGACACTGTAATAATAACAGTGCAGAATGGTAGGCGCCAGCAGCAGCGTCCAAAACGTTCACGCGTCAAAAGACCCAAAAAAGCCCGAAACTGCAACTAGCAAGCACGGAGATAAGTAATACGAAGGAGGAGGAAGGGAAGAAAGAGAGAAGGGGAAAAAAGGAGCAGCAAGAAGCCGAGGAGAGGACGCACTAGGTCGCGCGGTTCCCACAGGCTCGCTCTCGTGTGCCACACACAAGGCGAAAAAAGAAGGCGAGGAACGCAACCAGGCCTGACGAGAGAGAGAGAGAGAGAGCGCGAGCCCTCCCAGAAGAGCGCCCAAGGAGGAGGAAGAGGAGATGGCCGGCGAGAGAGCGGCGAACAATGAGGGCCGGGGAGCAGCGGCGACGACGCCAACTACGCTGGAGGGGGAGCAGCCGCATTCCAGAGTGGGCGGCATTCAGGAATCCGACCCGGCCGTCGCTGCCGCCGGGGCCCCCGGTAATAACAAGCAGCTGCCGAGCAACGAGCAGCAGCCACAGCAGCAACGGGCACAGGCTGCCACGGCGGTCATCCGTGGTTCAAACGTCGTCCACGGGATCTGCCGATATGCTGCGGAGGCAACGAGCGGTGGGATGTCCTTCGTCGAGATCTGTCAGGTTGGTAGATGTAATTTTCTATCATGGTTTTTCTTTATGGTCCTTGAGAACATGTTAGATGAATCGTTAATTGAGATGAGATAATCATTTCTCTAACAATAATGAGAAGAAAATTAATTAGTTTTGCCGTTACTAACGATGAAATTTAGCAAGCTTCGTTTGTGTATGTGTTGTATGAAAACGAAACTTTTTCTTCTTCAGATTCGATTGCAACAGCTGTTCCCACAATTGTCATCACCACAGAGATCAACTATTTGTGAAGATTCCTTGGAACTGACTGCCGAGTATCTGGCCAACGATGTTATCCGGTATCTCCTCAAAGAAGACATATACATGATCTCCAGAGATCCTGTGTCAAGAAGTTTGCGCCATAACGTCTATCAGATGCTAAATAAGCACACCATATTGTTTACAAGTATGGTGAATCGGCTAAATGTCGTACCAGACACGGCTTACGAAGCATTCGTGGGAGTAGCTGATGAATTGTTCTATCAAGGTGTCACATGGGCAAGGATAGTCTGTCTTTATGCTTTCATGGGAAGATTGGCGCTGTGGGCAAGAGATAGGCGAATGCACAGCCTTAAACAAAAGCTTCCCATGTATGTCTCCAGGTATATTGCAGAGGAAATAGCGCAGTTCATCAAAATCAGTGGAGGATGGGTAAGTTTTTTCATTAGTTCTTTCAAGCGATTTGCTATTATTTTTTTAATGACATGCATTTTATTTTTAAATTCCTTCAGGAACAGTTGTGTATTGAATATCCAGTAGCCGAGGAAGTTGGCGGTGCAGTATGGAGAAGTTTGCTAATGACGGGAGCTACTCTCGGCTTGGTAGCCACGATTCTGTCGGTTACTTCTTGATTTTCTAACTATTTTGACGACATGTCCGGGTAAAGCTTTCGTCGCGTACTTACATCCTGTGATCCTATGTTAAAACGTGCACGCTTTTTAGCATCGTACTCGTAAGATTCGTTCTCGCTCGAACTGTAGAAACGGAAATATTTAAAACTTCAATGCAAAGGATCTTCGTCCAATAATTTTACTTTGCATTTACAAAATAAGAGTCACTTAAGCTATATCGCACGCGAAACGAACAAGGAAAAGATATACGATGATCAAGTTTCCTATTAATATAATATTTTATACCACTGTATAATCGTCTAGTTCAATTCCTAAGATGTCTTGTTTATCTAGAACTATAATCCAAGTGGGATATCAGAATACTCGAAATCAATGTTTAGACGTCTGTAATCCAAAAAGATTTTTTAATCGCGACAAATTTAGGTAGGCACAATCTATTTTGTATTTATTTATAATTTATTTTAGGTAGTAATAAAATAGCTTTCGTACAAGCGTCAATTATGAAAGCAATTTGTTTTAAATTCATTTTCAGACTAACTATCCATATGTGAATCACTGCCACAAATGAATTTTTTATCAAATCTGTACTTTTTTTCAGTACTTTTACCAAATTTTGTACAATTTTCTGGTGATAATAAATTTTCTTGATAACCAATTCCTTTTAATTTCCTGACTCTCTTTTAACCATCATAACGTAGTCCCATATAGTTATTTGATGTAATTACAATCGATAAATGGCTACATTATTTTATTGAACACAGAACAAAATTATCGATGCATATATTTTTTATTACCTGTAAATAATGAAGTAAAATTGTTACTTTACATATTATGTTACAGGGTTTAAATTTTATTTTACAAAATCTTCTTACACCATTGTGATTCAAATATTTTCGTATAGATCGTTCAATGAAACGTTGTATTAAATTAAGTATCATGAGGAAAAAAAAACTATTTCTCGATATATTCTCGAAAGTTGATCCAAAAACTATAGCTATAGTAAATATGTAATATAGGTTGAATTTAAAAATATTGAGATATGTCTGCATACGTTAATACATTTGACCGCGAAATAATTTCACCATATATAGGTAATACTTTTCCGGAATAGTAAAAACTAAGTTTCATAATTCTGCACACGTATACAAATTGCGAGAAAAATGAAATGAAATTAAGTAGGCTGTACAATAGGAATCACGCAGTACAGATCAATGATCCACATAATTAGTGTCTAGGTCTTTTTGTTAAAGTATGATACAAATCACTTTCTATGTCAAATTCGTCCTGGTCGTTCTAATCTTTAATGAGATCATAATAACTATACATAAAAGTTTGTTAAAAGCACTCAATATTTTCTTTAATCTTTAATTTTCACAAATAAAATACAAACGTTAGAGGACAGGGTTTCTGTTACACACATCTGATGATAATATTTAAACAGATAATACTATTCGATTAAACAGTAAAAATCTTTGAATATCCGTTCAATAATAATTTTAATCACTTCAATAAGGACAATAAGAACCAACAATGCTCAATTTATTTGAACTTGAAAAAAAAAAAAAAAATTAAAATGTTTCCTAGAAAATTATTATATTCATTGATATTTTATTGTTACGTATATATGCATTTGTAATGTGTAAATATATACTTATTTTGTTAACTGTATGTACATTTAAACTTCAGGAAGTTCCTACATTCACTCGTTAATTTCGTCGATAAACAACAATGTCGATCAACTTATTGATTCTCCCCTACGATGCTCGATATTTCCGATAAATTGTTAACATCGTGCCCATGCATCAAAATAAAAATTAGAAATTTTTTTTAACTTGCTCGTTCCATGAACATTAATGTACTGATTAAAATTCGTTCATCAAACTCGAAACAACAAGTTAAAATATGAGACTTTAACTCGAGGTCTAGTATACAGGGTGTTCCGAAAATGTTCCAGGAAAACTATATCACAAGATTAAGCTTGTCAAAACGAACAAAAAAGCTTTTTACCAAATTTTGATCCGATGCGTAGTTTTTGAGATTTTTCCTGAACCATTTTCGGAACACCCAGTATACTTCGTTAAAAATTTTTGAAAAATTGATGAAACTGTACAGAACTTAAAATTAAATCTTACAAGATACCTTGAAATTATAAAGAATTCAGACTTGATTGACAATTATTTGAAAAAAGTATTATAATAAAATTTAAAAAGTAATTAAGAGAGAGCATTAATCATTGAAATTTTGTAATATTTTTTTATTATTAAACTAATAATAAAAATATAATACAATTTGTACATATAAATACACTGATTAGTGGTAATAATATTGGAACACTCGTAAAACGATATTTAAATCATAAATACTATGAATATTAATACTCGATTATATCGTGAATAAAAAATATTTTCAATGATGAAACTGTACCTATATCAAGCACACAAGTACCATTCATGGAAAAAAGTTGCAGGATCTTGAGCACAATGCTAACAATTTACTAGTGTATTTTTGTATTTTAATTTTCACGCAAATTAAAATTTGGCAGTTGCAGCCCTGGACGTAACGGCGTCCAATACCAAACAGATATTTATCTTCAGTTACTTCCTAGCCACTTTATTTTATTTTTATCGAAGCATAATTTTTGTAAACCGATAAAATTTTCTCTTTTTATTGCATCATTTAAATGTAAATTTATATGCATTTAATCTACAGAGCAGATAATATGAATTCAAACAAATTCCAGAAAAATAAGATGAACCAATATTAACTCTAAAAGACAAAATTATTTATATTTAAAGCACCTTCCTCAAAATTTTTGAAATTTCGAACTTATAAATTATTTGACAAATACAAAGGCAAGTAACTGAAAGTTTAGAAAAATCGACAATAATTCATGGTGAAACTTGATTACAATGCAATTTTTAATGAAACATTTATTTGTAAAATCAGATCACCATTAAATTTAATGCAAACTAAAAAAATAACAGTAATCTTGACATTTTATAAAATTTTGGAGTTAAATTTCTGTTTGTCTTGTCATTCTACATGTTCAACTATTATAACCACATTGTATTCAACATATGTGATATAATAGCGCTTATTTTCATTCTGCATGGTGGTCTGTGATTTTTCTTCTCAGCTTTCAAGATTTATCACAGCTGTATTTGAGTTTGGAAGTTCATGGGTGTCTTCATAGACTACCAAATCAACCCCCAACCACTTAGACCATGTATTCCCACCAGTCTTTTTCGTAACCTTCATGAACATGTTCTAAGAGCACTTTTCTTCGACTTTCACAGTATCTAGAATAATAAATGTTACAATCATTACCTGGTTGTAAAGACATTGATGTCAAGGCTATATTTTCCTAAAAAAACGGTTCACCTGTATTTGTCTTGAACTTTTTGCTTGATATCTGACAGGTTCTCACTGGTAATTTCTCTTTCAAGATACTCAGAAAGCAATTCAGTAGCTCTTTCAAGATCCTTTTGATTATCCTCAAAGATCACAGATTGATTATTTTTTTTCAAATAATATGCAAAAACATAAGTATACATAAGAGTCTGCCTGCAAGAGCACAGTATGTCTACAGCTTTTTTTAGAAATTGCACCTATTAAAAAAAAAAAAGGTTTTAACCATACTAAACAATGTCTTACAACTTTATTAAAAATATGGAGAAAAACAAAAACAAAAATTAAATTAAATTAACAGCACCAAACCTCAATCCATGACATATTGTGTTGCTGCATCTCCTCCATTTGTTCTTTTACTTTGGCGTACAATTTGTTCTCGAATTTCAACGATTGCATATGGTTCATATATCTGTTGCAGTAGAACAGATATCTTTGTAGTGCGGACCTTGATCTCTCTTGCGCATCTCTTGCAACCTTCGCGTCTTCTTCATCATACCGGTTGCAATTGTACCAGCTAGAACCATGTGGCTCCCATGGGCCTAGGCATACCCAGCAAAATTCTTGTTTGCAGCTTTGATTTTTACAGATCATGTGATTGCAACCCCCATCCTTCTCAATTGTAACATTGCACTTGGGACATTCCTTTGTGTTGGCTGCTATCCAGTTAGATGTTTCAGAATCATCATCGCACTTTTTAATCCATTTTTTTAACAAGTGACATTTAACCGGGTCGTGCCAGTTCTGGCCACAGTGGAAGCAGAAGGTATGATTACATTTACATGTAACTGGTTTATTTTCAACATACTGCACCTTGATGGCGTTATTGCAATCAGGGGACGGACACCACCTCAATAGCCTGTTGCACTAAAAATTAATAAAAAAAAATATTGAAAGTAGTGACTTGAGCTCAAAGAAAATTTGAAAATTGAAAAATATTTTTAGTGGCAAGGTTTTACATACTTCAACAAAACTGTTAGTAATGAGGTGTTGATATTTTAGTCTGACTTTTGAATCTTTGACAAGACGCATGACGCTGGCGTCGTCTACCAAAATATCACAAGAATGCGCTGCACAAGCTATCATTTGTCCTACACCTTCTTCCATGATTTTAGTTGTTAGATACTCTCCCCAGCAGTTTGTACAGAAGCGGTGACCACATTCCAAGCCAGTCATCATCTGTAAAGAAAGTTTTAATGAGTTTTGTAAAATGTTGAATAATGTTTATAATACATTTGCCATCTATAGTTACAGATGCTGGAAGAATCATAAAACAGACTCCACATTCTTCAGTTGTGTTTAAAGGATTGTGCCTCAAATTATGAGATGATTGATTTCGAGTGATAACTGGACCTGTTCTAAAAGGATTTATAACATGGGCTTCTTCAAATAACTTTTCCTGATCACCATCGTAGAATCTTTCCATTAATTTTTCTTTGTCCCACTTGAAATGATTAAGTAAAATTCGCGTCGTCGTGGCAGGAATCTATATATTTAACAAAATTGGAATTAAACTTAGTCCATTGTATAGTTTTTATGATACTTTTTTTAAAACTTACTTCTACTACATTGTTTATTTCTTTTATGGAATCAATCATGTACTGTACAATTTCTTCAGTAGAAAGAACTTCAAAGGGATATTCATCAACATCGTTGAACTTTTCTCTGACATTGTTGGCTTCAATTTCCATGGCAATGTCCACATCATCGCCACTGGATTCGTTACCTGAGTCGTTGTCATCAAAACCAGTTTCATCTTCGGATTCCATTTCGTGTTTTGATTGAAACTGTTTTTTTTTCACCTGAAACAATTTTCAAGTATTTCAAAGCAAGCCACAGAATTTCATCTTTTTCAAACAATAATAAACAAATTGTAGTCAAGATAATAAAAAATTTTAATTCTAAAGAAAATACAAATTTTAGTTTTCATTTATCAACTGCTTTCTACATAATCTCAGTAAGTATCTGTAGCTGTTGTCTGGACAATAGTTAATATATAAAACTGCTTTACTTATTAAATGATTGAGCTGGAAATGGGTTTCAGTTCATAGAATAAATTTTCCATTCTTATCATGCAGAATACGATTACCTAAAATCTATTCACAAATAATGTATTCACTAATAATGCAAGTTCAATCGACAAATGTAGAAAAATCTGTTTGTAATAAAACGCAACCAATCCAGTAAAGGTTATAATGAGAAAGGAAGAAGTGTTCAGCTTAAAAAAAAATTAAATACATGCATAACATATAGTATGTACACACAAAGGCGAGTCTTAAAGCTTTGTCGAGCACAAAGGAGGCGAATTCGAAGAAAAAAACCAAGGAACTGATAAGAAAGGAAGGAAGTTTTATACATGTACCAGCAACAGCAGCAGCAGCAATGGTTACATATATTTCTATTAGGTATCAGATTCCCCAAGTGATATTTTTCCCTTGCTCCACTGTCCTCAAAATATGACGACTATATACATTAAACAACGACGACGAGTTGTTCTGCCCAGTCGCGCACGAATTAATCACCATTAGCAGAGGAAGAAACAACTTCGAAATGAGTTCGAAACAAACATCCGCGTATTAAACATCACGCAAACACAGACACACCTTTCTTCCGTCTTCTCGTATCCTTGTTCGCTTATACAACCAAGAGAAGAGAGTCCTCGAAACCGAGGAAACGAGCTCGTTTTCAATCCTAATGATGGGCGCAGATGGATGGGACTATGTCGCGGTGTAGCTGTTAAGTAGTCTGCAGAGAAAGAGGGAATAAGTTACAGTAGAGCCATCCGAGCTGCACTCATGAAAGATGCAAGACTGAAAGTAGTGTGTTTTCGGTACAACGAGGACGGACAGAGAAAAACCTAAAAGCGCACTGGCTGACTGCTGCGCGCTGCTATATGTGCTACCTGCTGTTGCTGTACTGAAATACTGATGCAGATGCTCTTGATCTGTGTTTAGTTACAGAAAATGTGTGTGTGTGAGAGAGTAATAGAGTATACGAATACGAGTACTTATTATCATGTATGCGAATAGTATATACAAAACGGACTCTTCTTTCCTCGTTTCTTCTCCATTTGTTTGCATTTCTATTTACTGATAATACTGATTTACTGTAGTAGATACAATTCTTTATCTCTCTCAGCTCCACCTTATACGGCTCACACACACATAAACAATCACACCAAAGTCATCGAGGAGTAGACCGAAGCACCGAAGTAAGTACCGAACTCAGTAACTCACCGAACCCGAATAGAAGTATCCGAACGGCCCGAACGAGAGACTGACAAGAAGAACGGGAAAGTTCGTGTAGCAAATATGTAAGTATGGCATAGGCTACTTGCTTGTCTGGTGCGAATGCTCCATTTTCAATACACATTTATAAAGTTGTGCTCCGTTCAGTTTTGCTTTCTTAATTTTCATTTGAAAAGTTAATAGAATACAGTCGAAACTCTGACATTATTTTCAGCATTCTACTACAGATGAAAAATCACAGAGGCTAATTAAATTTCAATGTGCATACGTGATAAATATTGGACATGATGATGACTCGTTTTAAAAATACAAGGAATATACAATCGTTAAGTGCAATTTTTAATTTAATTTGAAGTGTAATTAGTTTTAGTGCACAAAGTCAAAGAAAAAAAGACTGAATATTTGTGTCTGCCTACATGTAGTAATCATTCATAAATAAGAAAAATCATCTTCGATGAAATTGTATCTGATAATTAATTAATTAAGAATAAAACTGTCAAGTTTGTACGAAAATTTTTTTACGTTAGTAAACAGTGCAGATTTAGGCTGTTGCCTGTTTTTATAAAAAATTATTATTCCAAACGATTTTTATTTTTTACGACCGAATGTATATTATTTCAAAAAAGGTGAGTCAGAATAAGTAGTCAGATATGACACATGACAAATCTATTCTTTGAAATGACACTGATAACACACCTATCAATATTATTAAGTACATTTATGACCAAGTATATGACACCAATAGGTTAAGTATGTCTATATATTTATACAATATTTACGATAAAGACAATTTTTGCGATAAAACAGTTCTGTATTCATCAATTTGTTTGCTGAATAATTGATTGGAATCGATTCAGAATTAATGTCTTTCCAAAATCTTATTTGTTTGTTAATTTTTTGAACATTTATCCCACACATTTCAAACTGTTTATCTCATTTTTTTTACATTTTTGCTCGCATGATTGATATTATTTTGTCGTCACTGGTGGATAAGTTTACTCGAAAACAAAATGGTAATTGTTATAAAAAGATGTTTCAGATGGATATATTAATAGATATTAATATTTTCTTAGCCTTCGAGCACTTATTGCGAGAAAATTTCCGGATTACCTTCGAGCAATACCAAAGCGGTTTTTTTTTCGCTTGAAGGTCAAGCCTTGACCGCTTTTAGGGTCTTTCAAAAGATTCACAAGCGCGGGAGTAGATAAAATCGTGCGCGAATGGTAAACTATGAAAACGAAATATTATTCAGATAATATTAACGAGTGAATAAAAATAACTTACTTTAGAAGTATATTCTGAGGTTTCATGTCAATCGAAATTACAATCATTTTTTACTGGCTAAAAAAACTTATTCGAAATTTAAATGATTTATTATGATTAATCAACAGGCTTGCTCACAGCTTGATCAATATTTGCATTATGATATAGTAAGTTCATAATACACACGCACAGAACTAAATTCGTTTACGTAACTAAAATTGAGTTTGAATATCATTGTAGTCCACAGAGAAGAAACAACACTACTTTTAATTTAGGTTATAATGCAACAAAAACCAGATGATGATAGCACAGAGTATCCGTAAACAATAAGTTAAAAAGCTAACGGTAAGTTGCTAAACCTGCAGAAACTGACGTTACTTTACAATATGACTGGATCATAAAACAATAATGATTGCTGTAATGTTCCGAATTGACGACTGTCAAAAAAATAACCGAGAAGTAAACAACAATATGTTGTAGGGCTATTTGTCTGTTAATTTTATTCTCAATGCATACAAATTGTGGACTACAATTCAACAGTATGCTATGGTGCACAGGGGATTCGATTGTTCATAAGGTTGTGATGTAATAAAACATTTTTTTCTGTGAAAGTAAGGTGAACATAATCAAGTTTCAGGGTAACTATACACGAGAACGCTTCTCCCGCCCTTTAACAGTGCACAATTTTTTTCTTATCTTTATTGTATGGTTATAGTGCTCATAAGTAGTACTACTTACTAATGTTTGACAATGCTAACTTTACTCATGCTGCTTGAAAGTGCTCCTGTGAAAGACCAGGTCTTTGTGTACGCGCATATTCACGTATATACATCCATACGTCGTAATTTGCAACAAAACAATATTTATAAAAACAACGCGAGTGTATTTGCTTGCATACTTAAAGGTACAGGGACAAGTAGAGCACTAAATTTTTATTAACTTTTTCTTCCAAGTACCAAAACAGACTTTCCAAACTTATGATACAAAAGTAAAAAAATAATCCGATTCTCGCCACAACAGTAACCAATATTAAATATGCTTTCGAAGGTTTACATACTTATTTGGGTGTATAACTAGATCTTTCAGACTTCCACAGTTCCACACCTTCCACTGATGACTTGGAATATACATGTATACAGTAATTATAATCAAACGTGGTGACACTGGTCACTTGGACTTGGCGAAGCACAAAAAGTAATCCAATTGATGCACACTGTACCTGCAAATAAATTACCTTGTCCAAGTAAAAGAAGAGCACTCACGATGATGCATACTATAATATATTATTGTAAATAAGTGAATGAAAAATATTGAAGTAAACGGACACAATAGAACACCTTGATTTGTCAACACATTAGCTCTCTATGTTGCTCTTTTGACAGGTTTTGACTTGCATATGGCCAGAAGTTACAAGTTATAGCTAAGATCGGTCATGTGCCCGATCAGAAAGCTTAGTGGGGCTCTAATGAGGTCCATACTAGACTGCCGAATTGACCAAAGATGGTCCCAGTGTGGCAACGTTACGGGGCGAAGATGGGGTCCTACCTAGTGTGCCCCGATAGCCAAGAAACTTAACCTAACCATTTGTATTG
>JAPYYV010003558.1:0-18107 GCA_030522625.1 Copidosoma aretas
CATGTTAATGCTCTAAGAAATAAAAAATACTAGAAATATGGTTGTAAGCTACTTCATTGATAGATGATTTGATAACATATACATTAAGGGGATGGAAAAATAGATTTTGAATTTAAATTTTGCACCATCAGCCTCTGTCGGTATCTATACAGTTTTTTATTGTTTATTACAAAACGGAAGCAAAATCATCAAAACCCGTGATCATATGCCCTAGATAGCATCATTATTTATTACTGTACAAAGTTTAAAGTTAATACGTGAACGACAACCGGAAAATTTTTGCCCCGAGAGTTTTTTTTTTGTTTCGGTGCAAAAATTTTTTAAGTTGTCGTTTACGAATTAACTTGAAACTTTGTACAGCAATAGATAATGATGGTATCTAGGGCATATGATTTTGGGTTTTGATGATTTTGCTTTCGTTTTTTAATAAACAATAAAAAAACTGTATAGTCACCGACAGAGGCTGACGGCGCGAAATTTAAACTCAAAATCTACTTTTCCATCCCCTTAAAAGGACTCACTTCCAGGTAGTTCAGATATAAGAGAAGAACATTTAGTATATTCTCTACTCACGTGAATTACATTGAAAAAAATCAAAACATATTAATTTGGCATCAAAAACATCTTCCCGATAATAAAATGCATACCAAAGCTTGTACAAGGTTTTCAACTGACACATTTTTTTGACAAAATAATCAATGCTTTACTTGTCATTGTCATTAAAAAATCAACTACTGTCCTTGACAACTATAAAGTTCTATAAGTTATCGCATAATAGTTGTTTATACACTAAAAAAATTATTTTCAAATATATTTGGGATTTTTTTATGCTTTTGTACAGAAATGCGTTTTGTTTATCCTGCCTATAGCATTTCCAGTTTTTACCACTAGCAGCGCTGAAGATGGTGGGGACATAACGGATGTGTATATGCGGTATGCACAAGATAATGCACGGCTACGCAAGGTTAAGCGTGGACACATGAGAGAACGCACGGCTATGCAAGGGTCTGCGCGCACATGCGCGGCTATGCAAGGGTCTGCGCGCACACGCGCGGCTATGCAAGGGTCCGCAGTGTCCGCACGCACACGCCGGGCTATGCAAGGGTCCGCGCGCACACGCACGGCTATACAATTATCCGCTTGCACACGCGTGGCTATGCAAGGGTCTGAGGCTTTGCGCGCACATGTGCGACTATGCAAGGGTCCGCGAGTAGATGCAGTATAGCTATAACGTATATACGCAAGATTCCGCGCGTATACACACATTTATATGCAAGGATCCACAGTGTCCACATGTATACACATATACGTAAAGGTTTGCACGTATGATACGCAGATTTATGAGGGTTTTTAGGTCTTTACGGATACACAGGTATATGCGCAAAAGTTTTGTATGTATACAAGGGTCTGCGATATCTGCATGTATACACAATTTTATAGTGATTACGGGGCTTTGCTACATAGTCTGCGCTACATTGGTAGGTACATGTACGACTATGTGAGAGCACGCAAGGGCGCGTTGATATCGTTAGGTTCTCTTACTAATAAGAGACTCGCAACTGTCCTGGGAGTTTTTTCAAACGGTTTTTTTAGCAGCAGAGTAAAAAAAGTATAATTGATTAAAATAAATTAATGCTTATGTTCTACTCGACCTGCATCTCCTATTACAGCTGCTAGATCTTTTATAACTCAATCTCATTAGCCCGTATGTGTTTTACTCTACCTGCATCGTCTAATACAACTGCTAGAACATTATTTCATGTATTCTTCGGCTTTACTCTAGTTATTTCTAAAATAAGTGAAGATGGCCTAGGATCGTTGCTACTGTGAATGTACCTCAACAAATTCGATCTTTTCGTCAGTATAGTATTGAAGCGAAGCTTTCTATGGGACGTTCGGGATCTCGGCTTGGGGACAGTGATGCGAACTACCCAAGACATTAGCGTTGCCGACTATAACTATACATAGCATTATAACACACAAATGTCTTGGGTGGATCGCATCACTGCTTGGGGAGTGACTTTCTAAAAACTGACACAATTTAGCAACATGGTCACGTGGTCTCTCTTTTTCCGGGGACTCCTCCGTACATATACTGCGCTCGGTGACGCTCGAGTCTCACCGTTCGCCTTCGGATCCCGCTACATACATGTATACAGCCAGTCTTTAGTATTCCATATGCATATTATAGTCAGGGGTCAAATAGGTGTTAAGCTATGTGAATATATAACCTTAAATTTCAGTGTTTTGAATGTATCTTTATCAAATGAAAGGGTAAAACTTTGGGAAAAATTATATCATATTCAGCAAACAATTACATTAATGCAGAAATTATTTTCCATAACCATGCGTACACATAACCTAAAAATGTTAAATAATATGCCATATCTTAAAAAGAAGCAAGATAGACAAAAAAAACGATTTTTACGGGTTTTCTAAAGGGAAAAAAAACGCCGCGGCTCACAAATAGAGAGGTGTTGACATATGCGAAAACATAACCTCAAGTTTTAGTGTTTTGGATGTATTTTCATTAAATGAAAGAAGAAAATTTTGGAAAAAATTATATCATGTTCAGCAACCAATTACAAAAATGCAGAAATGATTTTCCATGATCATGTGTATACATAACCTCAAAATATTAAATAATTCGACATATCTAGAAAAGAAAGCGAAATAGACAAAAAAAAACAATTTTTATGGGTCTTCTAAAGAGTAAAAAAATATCGCAGTGCACAAATAGAGAGGTGTTAAGATATGAAAAAAAAAAAAACTATAATTTTCAGTGTTTTTAATGTTTTTTTATAAAATCAAGGAGGAAAATTTTCGGAAAAATTATTGCATGTTTACAAATTTTCACAAATATGCAGAATAAGTTTTTCGTTTTCTTGTCAAAACATAACCTGACAAATGATTTAAAATATGCAAATTTAAGGATAAAAATAACTTTGACTTGGACTAATTGCCCTATACATTTATGTTATAAGGACTAAATATTACATGAAAATTACTGTATATTTAGAAAATTGTTGTACATGTTCTAAAATTATTTAAAGAGAAATTTCTTTAGTAGCTCTTGGGTCTGGTGATATAATCTCGATACATGTCAATACATTAATGATTCATAACCCCTCTGTTTTTCACCTGAAAACTCTTGCTCTCTTTTTACTATACATATACGTATTCCAACTATTTTCGGAGTTGTCCCTCCTACTGTGTATCTTACATGACGCAGTCCGTTCCTTTATTACCACTAATATCATACAGTACCGAGACTACCTAGTACAGCACACGTGTCGACGTGGGCGAGATAGCTAATAACAGAGTAAGCAGCTTTGCTCCTTTAGCGGGTCCCGAGACCCACGCGCGTTTTTTTTACAAAATCGTTAATAACTCGAATAAATGATGGGTTACCTCGAAGCCCTAAGCTGCTATTATGTTCAGGATTATACAAGCTTTTATGCTATGTATTGCTTGTTACGTAACACTTTGATATATTGTTTATTTTTAGCAAAGAATTTAAGAAAATTCACTGCTCATGGGAAACGACACGAAAAGAATTTTCTCATGTTTGTAGTTAAATATAAACAGTACATCAAAGTGTCGCGTAACAAGCGATGCATAGCATCGAAGCTTGTGCAATCCTGAACAGATTAGCACTTTAGGGCCCCAAGGTAACTGACCGTTTTTTTGAGTTATTAACCATTTTGTAAAAAAAAAAAACAGCCCAAACACGTGCTGCAGCGCAGCGTGGTACAAAGTTTTAACCCTCAACTGCTTCTCAAATGTTTTCTTTTCAATATTTTGATCTGAAATTGAGTACACACCTTCTTGGGAGGTATATACATAATGTAGTATACAAAAATTTTCGGTTTTCAAAAATTTATAACGCACTTCAGTCAATTTAAGTTTTGCCTTGTAGGTTATCATATTTTTCGAGAATTCCACGTAATTTAGAAACTTGCGACAAAAACTGTAAGAAACTAGACAGTCTGAGGAATGTCTGGGAATTTTTACGGCCTTATTTGTTGAGTACTTTTTAAGTACTGGCGAGTTGAACGTAACTTTGTGATGTTCGCCCAAATATTCATGTAATAGATACGGTGAGGCGCTGGAGCCTCCTGTAGCTATACAGGAAATCAAGAGACACCCACAAATAAAATGTTTTGTGCAATAATTGGTATTTATTTATGTAAATATGTGGATTTTTTTTTCTCGCTTATCCAAAAGCATTTTTAATATTTCATTTACACAAGGAAAATTTAAAATTTCAATTGTCAATCTGACCAATCCAACCATTAAAACACATATTTATTTCTTCAGTAGCGAAAATCATGATTTTCTCCTTAGTCTATATGGAAACAAAGGAAAATCAAAGAATCATAATAATCTACAGTATTTACCGTATCAAAGAATATTTTTTATCGATTTTTCAACTATTACAAAGGTATGATATTTTTCGGTTTAAGAATTTTTCCCATAGCAGCCGATGTTTAATGGCTCATTTTTCATTTTATGATATCTCAATAAATAGATGGCTGATATTGTCCAAAAAATGTAGGTTGGTTGATTGTAACATACACACAGAGTTAAAAAAAAATTAGAGCCGGCAACTATTATTGATCATATGTATCCAACCTCCATAATAGCTCGGTGACGTCTCCCGTCGGCGTCAAATTTTTTTTTTTTTTTTTTTTATTTTTTTTTTTTTTTGTTTAATTTTTTTTAATTTTAATTTCAATTATTCATTTAAAAACTATTGTTGTTTCAATTATTTATGAAAAATATAAAATAAGTTTCAGAAACGTTATAGGGACGTTTTAGGAAGGTTTTGTACTCTACTCTCCCCGTGAAAATTTCCAGGTTCAGAAACGTATATTCCGAAACTTTAAAACGTTTCTCCAAAGTAGACGGAAACGTTTCCGAAACGTTTCTGACACGGACGGCACTATGTGGGAAATGCCTGCACAATATATTGTCCAATATATAATAACCGATGCAATATCTCATTTTAAATTTTTGACATTACACTGAAAATGTTGACTAATTGGCTACCAGGACACGAATACATAATGTACTGTATTCAGTTTTCCCTTTTATTTAAAAAAAAGAAATTTAGAGAAATCTAGTAAATTATTAAATTCAGAAACCAAGAAATTTTTTTTAACGTGTGCTAAAGCAAAAAAATATCACACACAAATTCTTTTTAAAATTGTGTATATAATAGTATCAGTTGGAAATTGCAAAATTTTTTATTTTCGTCTGCCATATTGGATTCGTCATTTTGAATTTTCCATATCTGACTACAAATTTTGATTTAGCAACTTTTTCACCTTTATAATATTAAATTAAAAATTCAATATCGGCTTACACTTGAAAAATAAAAGAAATGTGGGTGGATCTAATAATTTTTGTCATTTTCAAAATATTGTCTTTTTCTTCTCAAAAACTGTGCACTTAAACTAAAAAACCTCAAGAACACATTCATTTTAGAATTAAATGCAGAATATGATAAGATTTGTTTAGTTTGAAACTGCAAACTTTTTTATGTCCGTCCGCCATATTGGATCCGCCATTTCGAATAAAAAAAAACCCATTTAATTCGTGTTTAGCGACCTTATAAACAGTATTATAGCGTTTAGAAAGGTGAAAATAACCTTTGAAACATTTGTTCTCAACTTATTCCCAAAATTATTTTTCGACCTACTGTATTACGGTCGCCATCTTGAAACCACCATGTTAGATCTCAATAAAGGCCACAAAGCATGAGAAAGTTGAAGTCTTTAGCTACATTTTCCATTTAGTTTCAAGTCTTCAAGTTAATTTTTTAGATGGACAAGGGGGGGGGGGGTGTTCGCTTGACAGAGAATGCCCCCTTATATATTGCGAAACAATATTTTTTTTTAATTCCTAAGTCTGCTTGACCAGCTATGAGCCTTGATCATGTAAAGATTCATTTTTTTAACTAAAATTATAACTGTATTAACTGTTCTTAGGTCCGTCTATTGATTCAGACTTAAGTGTTACCGAAAAAAGTTCTTTTAGCAAAGACATTCTTTAAGAAAAAGATAAATAATCTTGGAAAATGTCAAAGAGTTTCGAGTGATAGCCAGGAGCTGACAGTAGAAGATGAACAAAATAATTTTTAAGATTTGGGTGATGCCTCAACCAAAGAAACATGTATGTCAGCATATTTTTTAATTATTGCACTGTAAACCTTAGGAACATAGAGAAGCTTTGCTTGTTTCGCATGACCAGTGCACTCAACGAACCGTTTCGGCTCACAAGTAGATCCGAGCGGCTAAGCCAAAATACCAAATATGTTAGGCGTCCGTATACCGCTGTATGTATGCCGAATTTCTGTAAGTGTAGACAGCAATCAGTCGTGAAGTTGTCGGTACAGTCATCTATGACTTCTTAGACGCTTTGGGTGTGTCTATTGTTATCTCTTTCTTGTCAAAGATCCCTATATAACAATTTCCAAGCATAATTTGATTGTACTTTGACTTTTCTGGATATTTTTTTATGTTGTCTATCTTTTTTTCGACATTTTGGAAAATTTTTATTGTATTCGTTTTTTCAATACCATTATCTTTTTTATTCTTTTTGCATGTAACTTAAATGTAACATCCTTACTACATTATCACTACTTTTACTTGCGAATAGCTGATAGATCTCGAGGTAGGCTTTTGAGTGCTCTAAGTAAATGGTGGCTTGTTGGAGAACAAGGGGTCCAGGATTAGGATAAAATGGAGGGTGTATGGGTGAAGTTAAGGAAGAGGAGTAGAAAGTAGGAAGAAGGTGCAATGCTTTAGTTGAGAAAAATAAGTTAAGTCACATGGGTTGCTGTTGAAGAACTGGGATAAGCAGGAAAATAAGATGGGTTATTATGATTAAGAGCGGCTTCTAGGTTAATAGTTTGCGCGAGGAAAAATATTGAATGCAGAACGTGTTATTTTAAAAAGTTTGACAGTCCAAAATGTTTGGTTTTCTTGTTACTTATCCTATTGTTCCGTATATCTTAAATCACGATAATTTTACTAAGGTTGGATTCTTGTTTTTTTGTAACTCAATATTAATGTAATTATTGTGAAAGTATAATATTATGTATCACTTGAAGTATAGATAGCTTAATAATTTATTCCTCTAGTAATATCTATTTTGTATGTATTCCATGTACAGATTTACAATATTTTTACATATAATTTAAATATTTAAATGTTTAAATATTTTATCATGAACATTTATTAAAATTGATGAGAAGTGTCTCTCAAAGTGACAATAATATAGTTAGTGCTCAATTTTACACGGCTGTTTTCATGCAATTTTGTTGTTAAATTGTTCTGATACCGAAGCCTGAAAAAGATTCAATATATTACTCTAATTTTTCAATTTACATGTGATTGGCAATTTTTATGGCTCATTCTCTTTTTTGAATAAATTCATTGGGAGCCATCACGAAAAAAGTTAAAAAATTGAATAAGTTTTCCAGAAAATCCAATTGTTAACTTATTATTCGTATTTTTATACAAACAACCGAATTTTCAGGGAAACCTATCCAATTTTTTCAACTTTTTTCATGATGGCTCTCAATAGATCGGTTAACGGCTGCCTTTTTGTAAAAATTTCACCAGCCATCGGGTGCCTTTGGTTTTTATTACGGACTTTTATGTGCTAAATTTACATTCATGTAGTACTATGCTGTAAAACTTCGCAATTTTATTTTATAAATATAATAATTAAAATATGACAATTTCGGGCTTGAAAAATTTTTATCATATAGTTTGGGTCATTTTAAGCAGAAAAGTTATCGTGACATTTTTTCATAGGAGCTGTAGTTTTGAAGTAAAAAAATCTTAAAGTTTTGAAAGATCAGTTGTTTGCTGATTTCGATTGCCTATTACTTACTGCTCGTTCGACCAATTTCAACTCAACGCCTCTCAAAATGTGCGCCACCTGCTGTAAATTAATACTATTTTAATAGTTACCCTGCACTTTTGAGGGATCAAGCAGAACATGAGACACATGCAGAGTGTTTTTTAGACCGACGCTGCACTGTATGTATACCTATATATACATACAAATAAAATATATGGATACAGACCAGTGCAGCATCGGTCTAAGAAACACTCTGCTTCTGTCTCATGTTCTGCTTGATTCCTCAAATGTGCTTAAAGGTAGCTAGCAACCAAGCTACAATGCATTTATTCAAGTAAGAGAATGAGCCTTAAAATTTGCTAATGATATGTACACTAAAAAACGTTAAAATAATTTATTGAATCTTTTTTCAAGCTTCGGTATCTGAAAAATTTAACAACAAAATTTTGTGAAAAAATCTCATGATATTTAGCACTTGCTATATTATTGTCAGGTTAAGTGACACTTCTTTTAACTTTTAATACACATGTCTAATAAACTATTCGAAATCTGTGTTATACAGGGATGATGAGCCTCCTTGGAGCCTTGCATTGCATTTTTGCCCTATTTCGATGCTTAATTACTATCTATATTCGCTATTCTGCGTTACTAATTTCCTGCTCTATCTCTTGTTTTATTCTCCAAACTTTTTAAACCTGCCTCCTTTTTCTTAATACAAGCCGGGGTGTTTTCATTCATTCTTATTGCCATCTTTACTAACTTCCCCTGAACCTTCTCGACCTGCTCTTATCTCGCATATTCCTAAATATCTAATCCATGTAAGCATCCTGTTTTCACTATGGTATCTAGTAAATATATTCTACCTCAAAAGCTGTCTAAGTCTAATCTTGCACTTTGTCATAGCCCCCATACCGTGTTTATTGTTTATTTATATTTGCTAGCTACTTTGATGTCATAAGTACTCATTAGATTCTTAGTAAAGAACGAAAAGCCCAAATAATTTTACTCATTTATTACTTCTATGAACTTAATCTTAACCATCTATTTTTAACTCCCATTTTTTCTCCCTCCCCTTCTAAATGAAAAGTTTTTTTTGTGTTCACTGTTGTCTTATTATTATCGCCATGTTTTTCTCGGTTATTTAAGATACTTTGTGAACCTTTTTAAGTATCAGCGACCATCGAATTTTATATTATATTTTTTTTCCCTGACTACCCCCCCCCCCCTTATTGTTTTTTTCTGAAGAGTCCTTTTACCAGACCCAGCTCACTCTATGTTTTTTTGGTCGCTTAAACCCAATCTGATATCAGAATTGCTCGAGCACGTCTAGATTTTTGGTAATCTAACCTTTACCCCCAAAAATTCAAATATGTTAGTTTTTTAACAAAATACTGAAAACTAATGCGCCCCATAACCCCTGTAACAAAGATCTTAACCAGACTAGCCTTAAAATACAAGCGAACAACCCAAAAGTTCCTTTTCAAACCATAAAAGCTCTAATAACCTAATTCTAAACCCTTAAAAATCAAATAACGGAAGCATTTTAACTAAATTCTGTAAAATTATGCGCCTGATGGTCCCTATAACCAAAGGCTTCACCAGAGTAGCTTCATATCATAAGCCAACGACACTAAAGTCCTTTTTTGAACCACCATAGCTCTAATAACCCAACCGCAAACCTCCGAAAATTAAATACCTAAAGCTTTTTAATTAAATTCTGTAAACTTATGCACCCGATCGCCCATATAACAAAAGATATTCACCTAGCTTTATATCATGAGCCAACAACTTTAGAGTCGCTCTGCGAACCACCAAAGTCCTAATAACCTAACCTCAAACCCCTAAATATTCAATAACGAAAGCTTTTAAACGAAATTCTGTATACGTATGCGCCTGATTGTCCCTATAACCAAACATCTTAACCAGAGTAGCTTTAAATCATAAGCTAACAACATAAGAGTCCCTCTTTGAACCACTAAAGCTCGAGTAACCTAACCTCAAACCTCCATAAATCCAACAACGGAAGCTTTATAACGAAATTTTATATACTTATGCGCTCAATTGCTCCTATGACGAAAGATCTTCACCAGAGCAGCTTTAAATCATGAGCCAACAAACCTAGAGACCTTCTTCGATCTACCAAGGCTGTAATAACCTAACAACCTTATTTCAGAATGGTGATCTTCCAAAGCCCTGAGTACAGATTTTTATAATTTAAGCTACTTCCCATCTGCCACTGTACGGAGCATATTCGATTTTCTAATAAATTTATAACCAGTGATTTGGACACCCCTGAGCATAAGTGGTTTTATAATTTATACAGTTAATAACTTTTATTTAAGGTTATGGCATCCATATTGGATCCGCCACTGTACGATAAATATAGGATTAATTAATCTTTTCGTGATCAGGAAGCTTCGAACTCATGGGTATATATTTTTAGATAATTCCTCACATTCATTTATTGTTTCTAAGTTTATGGCAACTAGTTTAGATCTGCCATTGTGTAAATTAAATTGGAAACAAAACTCAACTGATGATTAGTAATCTTACAAACCTTTCAGTGCAAGTTTTAATATAATTTATACAGGTTTTAACACTTTCTCAAGGCTATGGCGGATCATGATTGATTTGATAATAATTTAATCTTCGGTCACCCTGGGAATCCCTAACTACAAATTTTTATATTTTTTATAATAGATATTAATTCATTTTCAGGTTATGCGTATTTGGCTGAATCTGCCATCATTATGCCACTTCTTTCAACTGGAGTGTAAAGGTGAATTTCTTTTTTTTATTAGGCAATTAAGTCCCTAATTTTTAATAAATTTTCTTGGCAAAAATAACGCGTTTTTTAAAGGTTTGATCGCAAATCAGTAAAATTACAATGTAAGGCAGGAGTTCAGAGTTTTTGAATAACTCCAAAAAACTCCCATGTTATGGATAGGAAGATTTTAGGAGTTATTCAATAACGATGTAAGGCATGAATTTTTAGTTTCGAATCCAATTTTTGTATGTTTTCCATAGTTGTCCTGTATTCCTAATTCAATTATCTTTGTTAAAAAAAAAAATTTGAATCAGTCTAGGGGTTCCAGAGATATTTTATTTTGATAAAAAATTTCGATCCGCATCATAATGCGTCGAATTGAGACAGAAGTAATTACCAACTTGAGTCATCTATATATCCAAGCCCTATCTACCGACACTTGATCTGTTTTTAAAGAGCAATTGAAGAAACTAAGTCATGATGGCATAAAAGTCAATACAATACTTGCAGCTTTCTTTAACAACATCAAAAATGATGAAGAAGTACAAACAGTATATAATATAACGTCAAGAATCAACCTATATATCAAACTGCTGATTTTATTTAATGGTTTGATACTAATGTATAGTAAATAATTGATCAAGACGTTGAAGAATTTCAAGACCGTGAGTAGAGACGGTCTCTCCTTCCCATAGTGGATTTGACTGTTAATATCAACAAGATGAATCCAATGCGTGTAAGTTCTTGAATACCCTTGCCAAAAGATATTCAAGATGAAAAAGCTTTTGTTGATATACAAAATGATGACATTCTGTGTTTTAAGTGGGCTGTTATCAGCACTTTAACCAGTTAAAAAAAATGTTTAAAGTGTTCCTAAATAAGAGAAGTTTGCATATGAATTGAATCTGAAGGGCATCAATCCTCCAGATATGCCAACGCAGATATCAGCTTTCGAAAAACACAAAAAAGTCTTTATCAATCTATACACCCTAAAGAAACGAGGCAAGAAACATCTTGTTTTCCAATACCATGTAACATCTAATAAGAAATAGAAACATGGTAATCTTGTTTTGATACAAGATCAATGACTAGATGATGCAGAAGACCAAATAATGAATGACTCAGCACCACTTCGATTTTACTATGTCTGGAACAAAGATTTATCAAGACTTGTAAGTAATTAGATTTCAAGACGTAATCATACGCGATATATTTGCGATAGGTGATTACATTTTTCCGCACTAGTGAAAAAGTACATGAAGTAAACTGCAGTCAATTATACAAATGTAAAGTGCTGCTGCCTACAGAAGAAGAGAATTCTTTCAAGTTCAGAACCCTAAGCATGAAGAGCGAGTATCACTCATTGTTAATGCTGACTTTGAGTGCCTGCTTGAGCAAATCGAAGGTGACAAACGAGCATATCAGCAACGTAAAGCATTTAGTATTAGCTACTACTTGAAATACAATTTTAATGATAAAAAATTCAAGTGTGTAGCATACCGTCAGAGACATCAAGATGCAAGAACACCAGCTACATTGTTCATTTACGAACTTGAAGAACTTGCTCTCGAACTACAAAATTTACACGAAAATCGGGGACCCATGAATCAGCTGACCAATGATAACAAACGGGCTTTTAAAATGACAGCACTATGCCACATTTTCAAAAAGAAATTTAACAACACTGACAAGAAAGTCAGAGATCATTGTCACTTGACTGGACCGTCCACGTTATATGGATTAGAGATCCGGAGTGAGGCTCCTGCTGTAAGAGGGAGTCATAATCGGGGATCCAGAGGGCAGCGTTTGAACCATGCTTAAGAGGTGTAAACAGTCTCTCTCGGTAGAGAGTGAGTATTGGTAGAGCATGACTTTTAGAGTAGGGTAAGGCCTAGAGCGTCAAGCAGAGCGCACAGTGAGGTTAAAAGCAAAAAAAGTCTTAAAATTCTTGCTTATAGCGAATTTTAGCTCAAATTATCGGTTTTGGATTTATTTAGTTCCTTACATCATATCCTACCAGAATCCGTTTCCCTCTGACGTGTAACAACTTGTTATATATATGTTAGTGAGGTGAATATATAGCTAATTGTGATAATGTATGTTTTCCGAGAAAGAGAAAATAATTTTTCAAGTAGGTTCTATCATCTGATCTCATTCTGAATAGAACACGCTCTTAAATCTTGGGACTTTGCAATTGTGTACTTATAATGATAGGTAATCCAATCTAGCGGCTATAACAAAATAACGAATGAATTTATACTTTACGGCCCCTTCGACATGGGTATCCAATGAAAAAGCATTAATACCAAAACACAATAATCGCAGTAAAGTTATTAAAATTAAATATTGCGGCCATAACAAAATAACGAATGAACTTATACTCTACAATACTTTCGACGTGAGTATCAAATAAAAGAGCATGAATATCAGAACACAACAAGCACATTATTATCATTAAAAATCTAATATGGCGTCCATAACAAAATGGCGGATCCACTTATACTTTACAATCCCTTCGAAATAGGTATTAAATAAATGAGCATGAATACCAGAACACAGCAAACACAATAATTAAAAAAAATTCAATATGGCAGCTATAACAAAATAGCGGACTAACTTATACTTCACAACCCCTTAGACAACGGTATCAAATGAAAGAGCATGAATATTACAACACAATAAGCACAGTAAAATTATTAAAAATTCAATATGGCGGCCATAACAAAATGGCAGATTAACATATACTCCACGACCCCTTTGACATAGGTATCAAATAAGAAAGCATAAATATCAGAACACAACAAGTACCGTGAAATTAATAAAAAACCAATGTGGTGGCAATAACGAAATGTCGTACTGTCTCTTATTTTACATGCCCATCAACATAGGTATTAAATAAATGGGTGTGACTAATATATAACAAGAAGCTATGTAATATTATTTAGAGGAAAATATGACAACCCACACGTAATGGCATATCACTTTTTATTTAAAAGGAAAAGGTCAATGAAACAAATTATTTTTTCCAAAAACCACTCTTTACATAATAATTTTTTTCTTTACTGATTTCATTTAATGATCTTGATTATAAGTTTTCTATCACACGTTTTGAAGAGTCGCCAAGAAAAAGTCTATAATGTTTAATCGGTGAGCTTCAAATATTTTAGTTCCTGTATATGACGTCATATATCTTATTGCTGTATACTAGTCACACGTATTTAGTTAATAACTATGTTAAGGGGCATGTAAAATGAGAGACAGCCCGATATTATGTTAATGTCACCATATTGGTTTTTTAATAATTTCAGAGTGCATCTTGTGTTTTGGTAGCCATACCGTTTTGGTTGATACCCATGTCGAAGGGATTATGGAGTATAAGTCGATCCGCCATTTTGTTATGGCCGCCATATTGGATTTGTAATGTCACTGTGCTTGTTGTGTTATGGCATTCATGCTCTTTCATTTGATACCTATGTCGAAGGGGTTGCAGAGTATAATTTTATCTGCCATTACGTTATGGCCGCGATATTGGATTTTTAATAATTTTACTGAGCTTGTGTTCTGATATTCATGCTCTTTCATCTGATACTCCTGTCAAAGAGGTGGTAGAGTATAAGTTTATTCGTTCTTTTATTATGGCCGCCATATTCGATTATCTATCATCATAAGTACACTGAATTACAAAGCCCTAAGATCTTAAAGTGTTGTCTATATTTGAGTTTGATCGGATAACAAAAACTAATAAAAAAATTGTTTTTTATTCTCTCGGAAAACATACATTATCACAATCAGCTATATATATATATGTACCTGACTAACATATATATAGAACAAGTTGGCACACGTCAGAGGGAAAGGATTCTGGTAGGATATGATGTAAGGAACAAAAAAAGTACAAAACCGATTAACTTGAGTTAAAATTTACTTAAACCAAGAATTTTGAGACATTTTTTCGCTTTTGGCCCTACTGTGCGGCGTCACGCCGTGACTGGAAAATGCCCGAAGCCCTCCGGGGGAAAAGATGGCTCACGTAGTATGAGGAATCAAATCCGGCACTAGTCCGTGGGAGCAGGGCAACCAGTGAAGTGCCCTTTCCTAATCATATTTATCACATACAAACTAGTAAAACCTTTATCTATGGATGTCTGAACACAAACACTGCAATACAGATTATGAATAAATACATGAACACATACACAAATAAATTTATTTTACATGCTTAACAGTGTGTGTATATACCAAAAATGTTTTACTAGACTGTTCAGCAAGAACGTCAAAAAGAAAAAATTGATACAAATTTGACGTAAACTACCATAATTATTCATATGTTGTTAGTAACCATTAAGAAATCCACTAAAAATTGCCGTTTAATACTATTTTCTAAGTTAAAAATTAATTTTTCATTTCTCCTGAGAAAATTAAAAATATAAATAAAAATAGTATAGAAGTGTGCATGATATTCAAAAAATGAGTGTTTCATAAAGAATTTTTAGTTACATTCTAATCTACAAGTCTACTCAATATTGTTTCTTGACTTTCTACTCAATCAGAAAGAAAATGATTAAAAATTCATTTTCTTATCTGTTGTCACGAAATGTTCTAAAATACAGGGGTTAACAAAAATTTGTTGGACAAGTTTCAATTTTATGTCCTTTTTAATATTTCTTGTTAAATTTTTATTTAATTAGAAAGAGAAATAACCAAAAATTATTTTTTGATATAATAGCGAACAGAAAATATTTTAAAAATCAGGGCTTAACAAAAATGTATAGGTTGGGTTTTTATTTTCTAGCCGTCTCAATATTTTTACTTGATTTTACATAGGATAGAAAAGAAAATTATTTAAAATTACTGTTTCTATCTGGTAACAATCACAAAATAATTAAATAATCAGGGTTTATTAAAGATTCGTCAGTTTATTAAATTGTTATCAAGTAGTTGGATAACATATTGTTAGGTTAGGTCTCATTTTCCGGCTTTCCTGGTATCTTTCCTAGATTCGCTTCTTAATAAGAAAAAAAATAAACCGAAACATATTTTCCTATCTATTGGCGCTTACGGCATATTTAAAAAATTAGGGTTTAATTTTAATTTGTACAGTTCGTTTTAACCTCCTAGATTTATTATTATTTTTTGTTGGTTCTCTATTCAATAAGAAAGAAAATAAACCATGAATTATTCTTCTATCTGTTATCATTTGCGAAAACTTTGAAGCATCGGGGGTTAACGAAAATTCGTCGGTAAGATTTTAATCTTCTAGTTTTTTCTGTAAATTTCCTTGATTTTCTATTAAATAGAGAAGAAAATACAAAAAATGCATTCTTCTATCCGTTGGCGTTGGCAAGATATAAGGTTTTAAGTAAAAAAAAAAAAAAAGTAAATTATTTACTGTGCGCCGGTTGGATTTCGAAAACATCGCTGCAAGTCGTAAAAAAAACCATTTAACTTGCTGATACTCATATGGCTACAAATACATTAATTAAAAAAAAATAAGGAATATTTTCAAGGCGTCTAATCATAAACTATCGTTGTAAAAATTTTACAAAATTTTTGTTTATTTAGAAAAAAATCAAACATAAAAAATACACTGCGAAAATCGCTTTTTTTTGAAACCATGCAAATACCTGTATTCTAAGGAAGAAAATGCGCTTAAACTGAATCTGCCTTCAGAATTTGACTATTTAATCAGGATTTCAAGTTATATTAACCTTAATTTGCAAAAAAGCCATTTCTACGTGTCTTGGAGGTTATATCGTGGCTCGAATTGTTTTTGCATCTATTTTACGGAATTATCGGATGGTATAGCTCTTTACCTACATTTTTTTTTTTTTACATTGGGATACGATTTTTTATCTCTGAGTTTGAACGTTTTGCAGCAAGTTCCGTTTCGTGAACTAAACTGTGAAATACTAAAATACTAAAATAAATAAAAATCATAACTCAGCGATAGACAATTGTATTTTAAATTTAAAAAAACGAATATTGTAGGAAAGAGATATACTGTACAATGGTACCATAAAATAGATCCAAAAAAAATTTGTTGCACAACATAACCTCAAAACATGTAAAAATGGCTATTTTTGCACATTGAGGTTAGGATAACTTAAAAACCTTGATGTGATAGGCAAATTATGAAGCGGATTCGGTTTAAGCGCACCAAATTGCTTACAGTACATGTATTGACATGAAATCATCAAATCCTTGCAGGTCGGTTCTACCACGAACTTGAATGGAAAAAAGTGCAAACGAATTTTGAAATACTGTCTTTTATGTGACAGATAATGTAACTTTGTCTCGAGAACATCACGTCAAGTATTTTTCAAACGAAGTATATAATAAAATAATGCTTTATGTGCCATCACTAACAGGCAGAAAAATCTTTCACGTTCTTTGTTGAAAAAAAAATATTTAAAGGGATATTCTCGTGACAAATATCTAACTGCATTGAAAATTCTGCAATTCCGAACAGATAAACATTTCAGGGACCCCAAAAATCTTTTTTTTTTTAATGGTGAAAGAGTGTTAAACATAAATTAGCTTTAAACTCGTGCTGCAGCGCAGAGCGCCACAATGCTTTTCTACTAAATTGTGTCTAAAATTGATTTTTTTCAATATTTTGGTCTGAAATTTTGTACACACGATCTAAGACGGTGAATAAATAATGTAGTTTTCAAAAATTTTCGATTTTCTAAAATAAGAAACACACTTTCATGGATTAGAGTTTTGATTATAAGGTCATTTGTTTTAAGAATGATATTCAACTTATTCAGTTTTGACGAAAAAATTTAAAAACGTAGACAATCTGAGGAAAATCCGTAAATTTTCTAGGCTTGATTTGTTAAGTATTCTTTAGGTATTGGCGAGTTAAACGTAGCTCGGTGATGAACGCCCTTTATAGGTAGGGATATGTGCCAGAGCTTCCTTAAGACTTTTAACTTACAGCAGTAGGGTTATAAAAAGTTTAAAGTTATAGCCTTAATGGAATACAACTCTAATGTTTATTGTGAAATGGGGTGGGTCGCTCAAGAGGATTAAATAAAATGTGGCAGGGATTTTAAGGAGATGCAATAAAAAAGCGGAGGGGTCAATAGAAATTGTAAAAAATTTATTTTATGATGAATCACGGGTCGTAATATCGACTGTGGTGTAATGGTCGGCGAATTAATATGCATTTCAACAATAATTTTGAAGATAACTTTTAGTTAATGCACGTGAATATTCCAATTTCATAATTTTATCGTCATTTTTAATAAAAGCATTATGAATTTTTACGATCTAATAAAGTACAAAAGACATCGCCAATCTAGTGTACAAATTGTTCAATTATACATTCATCAATTAATATTTATTAAAATTATATAAATTTAAAAGGAGCAGTCGTAGCACAGTTGGCTAAGGCGCAAGTCTGAGGTACGGCTGCTCAAGTGGGGCGAGGGTTCGAATCCCGGTCGGTGCAGGATTTTTT
>JAPYYV010003559.1:0-22960 GCA_030522625.1 Copidosoma aretas
ACGACCACATTTCTGGGCCCCCACCGGGCGTCCAAATATTGGGCCCACGCTTTTTAAGGCGGGCCGGGGGGGGGGGCTAGCCAACACCGCCCCCCCCCCCCCCCCACCACCCCCTTTCTCTTTCACTCTCTCGTGTGCAGTGCCCAGTGTATGTTCCCTATCCTATAGGTACGTACTTAAACTACTGTAACCGCGATTTTCGCGAGAGTTGCAAGATCCTGGACGAATAACTATACTTATAATATACTTACTACTATTAGTAATCTATGCGAACAACGCGGGACATTGGCTATCACGCTATAAGTATACTTGTACACATACTTCATATGTTAGGGTGCGGTTACATGGAGTCTACAAATTGGCAAACTGACTAACGACGAGTATAAGAATCAATGAAACCGTACCCTTATAAGTACCTACAGTATACTGAGTACTGACTTGTGGGCTATACCTATGGCTTGCTGGCTTTTGCGACGGCTTTTGTCATGACGGAATCGCCCCGGTACTCAAGGAAATACGTATTTATCGACCTGGTGCACTGAAATCGCGATTTACGTACATTTTACTGTTTCGCTTTTGGGGCAGACCCAAAAACCAGCGTTATTAAGTACACGAGTACACATAGTGCACTAGTCTAATTAATATTGGGATTACGTTCATATAAATTTTCTTAGAAGTTTTTAAAAAGGTGTCAATCAATATAAAAGTACATATTCTTATTTGGCACATTCATATATGTATAGTTGATATGAACTTTAACTTCTCATGAACTTCTTATGAACTTTTCTAAACATTGTCGTGTCTTACGCGGAAGGACACGAAAAATCGTATACGCATTACGGGAGGTAATAATAGTAGTTTTCGATAATAATGTGCACCTCTCCAGGGCGATCCCTGGGCCCGGTGGCGCTTAATTGGGAAGCAACTCCCGAGAGAATGCCCTGGTGGAATTCACACCAGCGGCGAATAATATTGTTCCAACCGAGGGCGTACCAGGGTTGCAAAAGTGCCCGAGGTAGGAAAAGAATGCTCCAGATTGCACGTGTATTGTCGCCCGACGTGAAGCCGAGGGATTTACATTCCCTCCCTAGGTGAGTAATATACAGGCACGGAAAGTACTGCAAGCTTTGCGCTCGAAAAGAGGAAAAAAGTGAAATACCGGTCTCCGTGATCTCCGTCTACAATAGAGCTTCGCGAAATAGCAAGTTTAGTCTCGGTATTATACAACAAAGTCCTCAAAAATATCGATCTTGTCACGACTCTTGTGTACTTTTACATTTATTTATCGTCCAATGATTTTAGATTTTCAAATAAAAGTTGTAGTGCAGATCAGAGGAAAATTAATTTTTGGATTTTAAATAAAACCATGAACGAGTTATTATGAAGTTACAAAAATAAAAATAAAATGTTCGTAGGCCAACGAATTTTCAAATTCAAAAATCAATTACACAAATTTAAAATTTGAACTTAGTTCTTTGCTCATGAATAGTCATAGAGAACGTTTTTTTTCCTACCAAAGGTGCAGCAAGCACTCAAAAACGCCCGAGGTTAGAAAAATGTGATGACTCTGTCTAGTCTTGACTCTCGCAAAGCTCTAGTCTATGATATAAATTTGGATTGACTTGCAGTCAGGGACGTCAGGGTTATTTTTGTCTGATCATGGTATTTTCAGTCAGTGACTGTCATAGTGGCATGACCGTCAGTCATGCTACTTCTTATTGCTTCCGAAAGTTCCGAACCCTGGGATCACTGTTTGAATACGCTGCACATAAGAAATAGGTTCCCAGAGATTGCGAGCTTAGTGAGAAAAGACCAAGAATCTAACTCGTGAGCCTGTATTTATGAGGATACATCGCAGACAAGCTTTGGTCCACAGAGACGCTGGGGCACCTGTGGGTCTTGATCAAGATGTCTGTGTATAATTATATAATGTGTATACTTTGCATGCGAAAAGTTGCCATCTTGACCGAGACCCCAGTGCCTCTGTGAGCCAAATATATCTGCAATATATCCTTATTACCAAGCCCGACGAGCTATTTGTTAATGAGTTACTAGTTTAAATGAGCGCACTTCGCGCACATTGGTGATCGCCGCGTTCCGCCACTTCCACCGCGTTCGCTGAAAATGCGATATTCGATACAATATTCGAGATTTCGCGAGACTTCGATACTCGTCAAAAGCAAACAATAAAAACTCGCGTTCTCAATTAATACAAGAATGATCCCCTTGACTGCAGGGCGCTGTTTTGGAATTGCGCTCGAGGTCAATCCGCTCCGAGCGAAACTGGTGCTGCCCTCACTCTCCATGTTAAAGCTTGTCTGCGCAAAATAGTTAAAACGGCCGCCGTCGATAATTATTGTTTGAGTTATCTGATTATATTTTATAATAGAATATCGTAGCACAGAAAAGGTGTTCTTTATAAGTTGGAAAAAAATTGTTTTATCAAATTTGCATTAATATATGCGCGTATATTCTAAGTTTTTAGGAAGTAGGCACTAAACACCTCAATATTTTTGGCTTTTTATGCGTTTTCACTTTTGCAAAGATTGTTCTACTCCTTAATCGATTTCAGATAGAGTTACTGCGGAAATTTTTTGAAAATATTTATCATATAAAAAGTTACATGCAAATGTTAATACGAAAACGTGTAAATAAGTACATTTTCGTACAAACAATTGCATGTAACTTTTTATGTGACGAAGATTTTCAAAAATTTTCCGCATGTCACCCTATTTGAAATCGATCAAGTATATAGTAGAACAAGCTTCCAAAAAGTGAAATCGCATGATAAGCCAAAAATATTAAGGTGTTTAGTGAGTACTTCTTCAAAACTTAAAATATATGCGTATGTAGTAATACAAATTTCATGAAACAATTTTGTTCCAACTTATAAAAACCCCCATTTCCGTACTACAATATTTTATTATTATTATTGAATACAAACAGGTAACTGAAATAATGTTTACAATTTTAGGGTTGTATAGGAGTGTTGAGCCTCCTTAATGTGACAATCAGCACCGCTCTCCTCTCCAACATTATTCTCGGAGCGAATACGACAACTGCAAACTAAAGTCTAAACACATATTTGTGACTGACGAGTTGACGATTCTGACGGAAGTCTTGCGAGGCTACCATGACTATAACATAATATATATTATACGTTAAGTGTGCATGTATATGCACTTGTGTTTGAAAAGGACGAAAACAGGGGGACCAACTCGCAGCGTTCTCCTCGATCGGTTCTCCTACCATCGTCGTATATAGTATACTTACTTGCTTAGGTATACAAAGTTCAATGGGCATCAGGAATATATCTGTATGCCTAAACCATTGTACTACCGTAGCCGCATAAAATATATATGTATATAATGGTTATATTTCATGTATGTAATCACAGCATATTATATTATTGTATCTGTTGGATGTAAATAATGGGAAGAAATAGGAAAATAGAAATGGGGAGGGGAAAACTTTCTATCTTCATGTGTTTGTATACATGTATATATACTGCAGTACAGTACAAGCTCCCGTTAGTCCCGGTCGGCCAAGTGAAACCGAGCACTGAATGATAGATCGGCATGAATCGAGATTTCTCGAGCGAATTTTTTCGCGCGCGCTTCCGTTGAAGCGTTACAACAAACAAGTCAGGATCGCCGATACCGTGTGTGTGTGTGTGTGTGTGTGTGTGTGACGCTGTAGCAAAACCAACACATAACGCGCGGTATACGTGCAGTTGTGTATATTTACGAGTATACTATCATTATTATTATTATTATTATTATTACTATTATAATCATTAGGCATATTAACGATGCTGATGCAGAGCAGATGCGAAAATACCCAAGTAGGTATTATTATGTTTCTATTAGCTCGAGTATAGTGTATAATATCTTACAGTGACTCTCGCTCGTCTCGTATAATGGTTATACATGTATATATAGCCTCTTTCAACGACATGCGATTCGAAAAAGCGAGACGAGATAATGCCCCAGCTGCACTACTTTTCTTTTTGGGTTATATCCTTCGTTAGGCCGCTAATTAATTATCTATAAAGTGGACCGATACGACGTGATGAGAGCGAAACGTACACGCCGTGCCAATCGCTCAGCTCATGAGTACATCATACTTATTATAATTTACATTCTGTGTCGTCACGTACTCACGTTCAGTAGATATTCATGTCTCATTGTACAGATCCTTACCTTTTTTTTCGCGTTTCGTTCGAAATAAAACAAATATCTATATCAATTTAACTATACATAGAATTACAAAAAAAAATTTTCGATTCCATCCAGTCCGTCATGTACTTAGATGATCGAAAAGTCGTATCAGACAGGTATTTATTCTTCTTTCACATCAACAAAAGTTGACGGAGATAGAGGGAGTTAAAGTTGCTTGATTAACGTAATAACGTTACTGGGTTATTAGTTTAGGTTTTAACTTCAGACTAGCAACAACCACAAAAAAAAATTTTTTCATGTAGTTATTGATGTTTGGAAAAAAAAAATTATGATAGACTTTGCGAAAAAAATTGCTTAAGGTCGCAAAAAATATTTTTGAAAAAACTCAATTGGCCCAGTGGTTCGTTTGTAAAGTGCAAAAAACCTCCAAATTGGTGCGTTTTGACGGAATGATGCCGTCCACCCCCCACTCCCAAACTTTGACGAACTCTATTTTCGAGCAAAAAGAAAAAATACGCATAAAATATTTTTTGATAATCTACTTGACGAACCTAAGAGATTAAAACGAGTAGCCAACCCTATTGTACGCGGTACATATATCTACTGTGTATACAATTCGTGCACGTGAGCGTGCATTACCTATTATACGTTATACATATTATAAGTACTATGTATCTAAATACGTGTATTATAAGTACTCGCGACGACTTGAAAAGTGAAAATCCTTGAATAGGAAATCGGTGAGACATATGCAAGCAGCCAAAGTAATCATTATCTAAGTACCTTTCTTAAATTTTTATTACATAATCTATAATCGTCATCACCATCATGAATATCATCGTTTTTGTATTTTATTTTCTTCTTTTTTTCTGTTTACAGCTGTTTAGAGGTCCTCTTACGAGATTTATATGGCTCATCTGCATTAATGCTGTGTTACCTTGCATATGTATGCTATCGTCCTTGGTCTAATGAAAAACAGCCACAAATTTTATTAGTGATTTAATCACTTATACAGCAATGGGGTCCAAATTTAAACATACGTATTTTACATGACTACCAAGCACTCGGACCACGCATTGGAATACGCATATGAGAAATACATTGAATATCATCTTATCGCTGGGTTTGGATTTCTATAATTCGTTTCAAATACTTCAAACTCAATGAGATATTTATTATGTAATGCTATGTTTGATCTATTAAAGCCGTGTGAGTGCGTATGTTAATTATTCCTCACACCTGCAACGATATAAATAATTGAGATGATACGGAGGAGGAAAATGAATAAAATTTATCCTAATTCTATGTTAAAAAAATTACTACTCCCAATATACTTCCCCCGATGCTGAAAAAACCAACAAGTTAAGAGTGAGTGAAGAACAAGAATCCGCACAATCTGTCCTTTATTATTTATTCGGACTTTTTGTGAAAAATACCGCTCATAACATAACAGTCATTAGATTTACGAGGAGACAATAATATCAACCAAGGATACTGCTTATATGAGAAAGCTCCAGTTACGTATAATAATAAGGTAGTGTTTTTGTCCCTTTTGAGCATGCAGAGAGCTCTGGGAGCAGACAACGTAAGTACATATAATCCAAAAGCGTTTACAAAAGAAATGCATGCAGGAGAAAACAATTTCTCGCATCGGCGATAAAGAGAACACCGGCTGGCGTGCCTTCTTGTTTTTATCCCCCCCCTCGGCCTTCCTTCCCCCTTTCCCAGCAGTCTCTTTAGTCTTTCCTTTTTTCGAGTTGCGGTTTTAGAATTTCTAATCCACATTTTCAATTTTTTTTTGTCATTCAGTGATACGATTTACATCTTGAAAAAAATTTACACATGAAAAAATGACTCGTTTAATTTCTCAGCAATGAAACTTTTTTTTACTCAATACTGATGGCATTTTTGAAAAAATGCATCATAAAAAAAGATCTGATTGGACCGGCCAGCTAAGAGCGAGGTATAGCCGATTAGAAAAAAAATATTTATAGGTTACAAAGAGGATTGTCCTGATTCAACAACATAAATCACTGTACAAATAAGTAAGAATGAAATTGCACTTGTTAGAATTCCATACCGAATCGATCGAGGCGTAAAATGAAAATGAAATTCAATTTGAAAACTCTCGCAATTTTCCCGATGAAACTTTCTTGTAACTTTCAACGCAGTCAAGCTTACACTTTACATATTATACTTATACTGCATGTGAGTCCGATAAAAGTGTTCATAATAGTAAGTATAAACTTATACGACAATGGAACAGAGGTATGCAATATATGCATGCATGTATGTATGTAGATACATATGCATACATACATATCATATGTATAGGTGGACTGGAATGACCAAACGGTTGGGGAAAGTGATAATGCACTCGAGAGTGTTCCTGCATATCACGGAGAACGGCAGGAAACAAAGAAAACATACGTTTCTCCGGTAGTCTAGTGAGGAGCGAGCTATGCCTCAAAAAACAGTTAAATCCTATTCCTACGAATATACATTAAGTCATGCTGGAAATTAAAAAGAAAAAACACTAATTTTTTATTGTGTTTGTGACATGTGTTAAAGTGTCAAGTATACTATATAAAAAGAACTTTTTTTTGTTCTGGAAAAAATTAAACTTGCTTAGTCATACGAAAGAAAAACTTTTCTTATTTGAATAAATGCTTCTTAAATCATGAATTGTTATTGTAATAATTATAATTACTACGAATTATAACAGTTCGCCAGCCTCCAAACGTTTTTGATGGATCTCTTTTGAAACTTTTAACAAAATTGACACCCACTTACGGCAAACACACCACTAACATAAAATAAGCAAACAATAATTGCAGCAATCTCAGAATTTGTTTAATAAAATAGAAAGTTTTATTTCCATGAACAGCATAACAAGTGATTACGATTAATTTTTTTATATTTGCGATGGTTTTTGTATTCGGGTTTAGTGTAAAGTTTACAACCGCATAGTGTTTTGATCTTCATTGAGCTTTTCATATAGCAACGAAATTTTGAATTTTTAAGTAAGATTATTGTGAGATATTGTCCTTTGTATATAGATAAGATACTTTTTTACCTGCGGGAAAGAAGAAAGGCGTCTCGTCTCGCCTTGCATTTTCACGGCAACACTCGATTTCATTTCTACGGTCGTCGCACCGCCTGCTTTTACGTTTTGGTTGCCTATATACATTTTATACACATACAATACTAGATACAGTTATCCGAGTGGGTATAACCTTTGTAACATCGAGGCCTTGTTTCTTCCTTTTTTTTATTTATGCAATGCCAGCGTGAGAATACATTTTGGACAGCAAGAGAAAAATAGTGGTAGATATGTAGGTATGTGTGTGTGTGTATATGTGTGTGGCATGTGCATAGTGTACTGCGTATGAACAAGGTATACCGTGGTCAGTGACGGCGTGACCACGAGTAGTGAGTTTCTGTTTGAAATTGTCAATTTATACGTAGCGGTCAAGGAAACACTTTCCTTTTCTTTTTTGTTGCAACTGTCATGGTATAACTATATGTTTCGCTTTTCACTTTTCAGTAGTTTCAATTTTTGGCGCAAGCTATATTCATTTTATTCTGTGATTTTTATTATTGCATGGTAATAGTATTAATAATAAAAATAATAATAGTAAAAGTACTAATGGTAACAGTTAAAACAATGATAATAAGAGAAACATAGAAAAAAACTGCTGCCAATAAATTAGCACAAAGCTTCTTCAACAACATTATTCTGCAATCATTCAACTAAAAAAAAAATTAAATTAAATATTAGAATGATTTAAAATGTGGAAAGAAGCTATTTTGAAGCTCTATGATATGGAATTATTTCGAAAATAACATTATAATTTTTACCCGAATACTACAAAAACTATTGTTAAAATTTTTTTGAGTTAAAAACAATTGGAAAAATAATTAGAATTTATCACTGAAATTGATATACGTGATATAATTACCTGGTAGTTAAAATATTATATAATTATATAAAGCTATTCAATTATCTATAGAATATAACTATGATAAAATCAAATTTACATTTTTTCACTCCAAAAACAGCATAAATTGATTTTTTAGCATTAAAAATTGTTATAACAACCTTGATGGAGTACGTCAAATCTTGTTGTATACCTATATAAGGATATAAAAAGAAACATTTGGAGCCTAGATCATAAAAATCACTTGGAGGGTTTTCTGAGATATGAATTATTCAAGAAAAAATATTGTAAATATTCTTTAATAAAAAAAAAGGCATGAAGAAAAAAAATTTTTCATTCCAAATAAAGCCGTTTTAATGCTTTATGAGATACAACTATCGTACAATCGATTTTAAATTTTTTTACCCTAAAAGATGCAAGAAACCGCTTTTTGGACATAAAAAATTGTTATAACAACCTTAATAAGGTATAAAACTTGAATTTTCCTTTATTGCTTATGGCTAGGATATAAAAACAAACGTTTTAAGCCTCAAATCATCGAAATCACTCGAAAAGTTTCAAGATATGAGGGATTTTCCACAAAAGTCTCAGTATTTTTTAAATAAAAACTAAACAAAATATTTTATTAAAATAATTAAAAATGAAAAATAGGGCTATTTTAAAGCTCTATCGGATGTTACTATTTAGAAATTCAAATAAAATTTTTTTTACCCTTAAAGAAGTATAAGACCTGTTTTTTGACCATAAAAATCGTTATAAAAACCTTAATAAGGTATAAAACTTTAATTTTTTTGCCGAGCCGCCATAAGGAGGTTAAAACAAAAATTTCAAGCCCAGAATCATTGAAATCTATCGTCGGGTTCCTGAGATATGACTGATTACATACACATACACACAGACACACATTCTTTTTCTAAAAATGGTATTTTTTCATTCTAGACACTTCATAAAACATTACTAGCGTATTTCTAGAAAAAAAAAATGTTCACCGATACAAATCTGTTTCTATGAGGAAGCAATAATGATCAGTGGATTTTTCGAGGTCGAAAAAAAAAATAAGAGCAATTAATGTTATAATTATTTTTAATAGTCGCAATAGAAAAACAATGTACAGAGACAGATTTCGTATTGTTACCGACAAAAGTCCTTCTATAATATGTAGATGTATGTAAAATAACGTACAAATCGTCATATAATAAAAGAAGTACAATCATCAAGTAATAATTATTTATAATAATAAAAAATGCTGTAAGTAAAACTTACGTGTAAAATAGTCGTATTTGAACGTCTAGCGGTTTAAAGGTTTATTCTCTCTTTTTTCTCAACTACTTACAGTGATTGAATCATTTGAATATAATAATCATACGTTTTACAAACCCTCTTTTTTTTCTTTTCTTGTCAGTAAAGTCAGTGATGCCTCATTATTTTCTTAATTCTTTGATTCCTTTCATATTCTTATTTATTTTTTTTTGTTTACCCCTTTTATTAATCTGAGATTCGCTTAAAAGCTATATATGTAATTTTTTCGTCGTACTTTGGTTTTTAATTAAGGACTAGTCAAGCTTCACTCTGCCTTCGTGCATTTTTCTGTAATTACAATTTTGATTAAACATAAAAAAAAAATTTTAGTCTTTACGATTCGATAATCAAACGAATGAAAAATTAAACAAAGAGTTCAATTTGTCAGTTTAATGCAAAATTAATACTATCGTACGAATGAAAATGTAGAATAACAGCTTAGCATCTAACTAGATGGATATTTTTCCATTTGATATAAATTAAATAGAAGTAACGTAACATATTATTTAAATATTCATCAAGTATTACAATATAAAAATAAAAGTAAGAGTAATGACTTTTTTCAAAGAAAAAACAAACAAACGCTCAATTCTTTACTTTACGCAGCTTAATGCAGGGATGACAGACGAAGCGTACCATTTAGAATCTGAAATGGAATTTAGAATGTTAATGTAAAAATACTATATATATGTACAGTAATAGATGCACGATTATTCTTTTGAATATTATCATACAAGTTATTTATCATGTCATGTCAGAGAGCATTTTTCTGCCTTTCTACAATGTATTACTCTTTTCTCTTGCGCTCTCTTGAAATGTTTTAAATTGTCAAGTACGGTGATTTTCTTAAAATTATTACATTTCCATTCATATTTGTTTTTTCTTTTGAATTCCTTAATCAAGACGGAAGATTTACATTTTTAAAAACTTTGTTTACTTATAATACTTACGGATATAAACGAGTTTGACCCATATGATATGATCCTGCAGGATCATATCATACGGGGGATGCGAGTTGGCCGCGCAAATTCGCGTTTTATTTCATTTTTATATTACACATCGAAAAACATTTATTAAATTTATTGGCACATAGGTGGAAGCGTTCGCACGTACCGAATCGACATGACCGATTTCTTCTGTGAAAACAGATGGTGACAAAGAAGTGCTCGAATATTTTTGCTCCGTTAGATCTGCCAAATTAATCAAGCAATGTGATTTGATTCATATACACCGAGGAAAATTAATATACTTCTGAGTACTTGGATGTAAATATTGTAGGTATAATACATAGGTGATCAAATTTGACAGTGCAATTCCATGTATAATTACATTTACTGATGAATGCAAATGTTATTCAAATGATCAATTTGACAAAACCATTACAATTCTTTGAACGTAAAAATGTATAGTTTTTGGCGAAGAACAAAATTTTACAACAGTGAATTTTTAAAAACTTTCTAGAAAAAAAGAAACGAAACAATTCCTACACATTTCAATAACTGCGCTCGCTCGTGCACATTCGATCGTATTCATTACATATTAATGACCATTCAATAACACGTAGTATTAATGATCTCGTATGTATTTGTGTGAAAAAGGACCGCCACCATTTAACGATAAGTTAATTTTTTTATTCAACGAGGAAGGAAACACGCGAAAATACATAGTGCGAGTGTATGGGCGATGAAAACATCGACAATCTATATTCAAAAGCTCTCAATCTTCACTCTCCATGTTTTTATATTAATTTCCTCTTGTCTTGATATCGTTTTATATTTCAGTATCTATCTAAGAATCATTTATTTACATTATTTACACCGTTAAAAGTTACTCACGCATTCATCTTGCTGGCTGCCATTCGTTTCACGCATCCATTCTCTTGTGTTATCTTAGTGATTGTATATAATTAGGATTGACTATGCATTAGAATAATCAATTAAATTATCATTATTATTGTTATTATTTAGTTTTTTTCGTTTATTGTATAAAATATCAAATATTGCGCCTTCTTATTTTAGATGGTATGTCCATCTCCAAGGTACTATTTTGTGGACGAATATCCTACTCTTCCTTAACACATACCAATCATATCTCACAGAGAAAAAAAATGTTTTATTATTTTTTTTTTTTTGGAGGATCCAATATTTCTGTAGTGACAATTCCTCTTTTTCTTCTAAACCTCTGAATATTAAATTTTGTTTGTCATGATTGATAAGTTCTAACTCAATTCTTTTCCTACCAGTCTTTGAATATCTATTAATGGCAGTTATTAAATGTAGGCTTTTGTTTGTAACAATGAAGTTACTTGATCAGCAGAAAAAATTATTCATTCTCACCATCGTTGTCATCCATTTTCTCTGTGGGACTTTTAATCAATCGAACGTTTCTCCATTGCTTTATTAAATACATACTTTGAGGTTGCATAGTCTGAGAACTGTCTTATTTATTCGACTCCTTCTCAGGTAATATTCAAGATAATAGATTATTCGTTAATTACAATATAAAACATGAGTATGTAAATAGAACCATTTAATTATGCGCAAAACTTTTTAAGCATTTCAATTCATTCGTTACACTGATTTTTATCATTATTATTTTCTGCATGCAAGCAATATCAGTCAAAGCCGTTTTTCTCGGCTTCACACATGCAGAAACGCAATAACAATAGCCTTATTTTATTTTCCGTCATTTTGTTTAACAGCCACCCATTTCTTCGTAAACTCCGTAGATTTTGACTGTCATCATCATAACAAATCATCGTAATAATCAATTCAACATTGGCATTAGTATGCTACGCAAACGTTTTATAAAACTTTCTTTGTCAATAACACATTGCATTTGACGTGCGACACTTAATCTACTATGATTTTTATTATTTTTAAGTTAATATGATTTTACGAAACTGCTTAAATTTTAATGGAATCAAATTTATTGCGGATCTATTTAGATTTTCAAGGGAAAAGTGTTAGGTGTCGCTCGTTATGCAGGAAAACAGTATTTTTACACGTTCATATAATTATATACGGTAGGCCAAAAAACATTCATTTAAAATTTTTCACGTATCTTCTCATTATCACAAATACATCTTTCGTCGTTTTTTTTTTTAGATTTTACTTAAAAAAATATAATATACACCAATTACTTAAAGTAGAAAATCCGTACCTACGAGCAAATCAAACTTTTCTTAAATTTGAGATATGTTACAGATAAAATTTTGTTATCTTATTAGAAACTTTTTAAGTTAGGGTTCCCGAAGTAGTTTTCAAGATAATTGAGTTCAAAATATGTCTTTTAACATGGGTCGTAATGAGGTACAGAAATAACAGCTTCAAAGACATACGTAATATTCAAACTGATTTTTTTTAAATACTGGACAATTATCTTCAGAATTTCTACTTTATTTTAGTTTTTCATATTATGGTGTAACAGGACAAAATTAAACTCAGTTTATCGATACAAATTTTTTTTCATTAAAAAAGCATACAGTCATAACCTGCAAGACTGTCACAACACAGTAAATGACGTGTACCTACACTCGTTTGACTACCTCGGTCTACGGATTTTCTACCTTAAGCTTTTGACAAAAACTGAAAAGCAAATGGTCGCGGATTTTCATTGTCCCTAGTTTCGGACAGCACATATAATCCGAGTTTTTTCTCTTCTTTTAATAATAATGATTTTTTTTTATTAGTCTTCGATGCCCTATGCCTAATTATTTTTTTATTATTTAGCCTACGGTATGTTGTGAGACCCTCATATAATCCATTTAAATAATTTTTTTTGTCGCTTTTTTATATCAATGCGTAGGAATAAATACTTTGCATTTGTGATTCGTATCTATTTTCAAAAACGACCAATTTAATGGGAAATACATGCAAAAAAATGTACATGCATACGCATACGTGTGTATGTATGTATATTTATAAACACTCAACTGGGATACATTTACGGATGATGTTTGAGGGAATATTTTGTTTCTTACGTATCGCCCATTTAAATGATGTATTGGCAATGTTGCAAATGTATGAAACGAAATATAAAAAACTGTCTGGTAATAATCAAGCTTCAGCTGCATATTTCCGAATTTTGAAATTGTGATTCAACTCTATTTAGTCGAAGAATTCGACAACTTTATGAAAGATATTTATTTCGTAAAAATATCCTAGTGTACAAGGACACTCTTTCGAATAATTTTTTAATGCACGTTCAAAATAATCACTTTAAAAGGCAGATTTTCCCATTTGCTTTCAATTAAACTACAATTTCACTTTTGCTCGTGTTCGATGTTTGATGTTCTCAAATATTTGCGCATCTTTGAAATACGTAAAAAGGCAGACAAACTCCGAACTTTGAAATACTTCGTTTGAGGAAAAATGTCGGGCATCGCTTTGATCGCACTTAAATTCTATCTTTAGAGTGTGAGAATATAATTATATTGACTTGTTTGGAAGCGACATCGAAAAAAGCTACCATCCCGGTGTATCCGATTTTATAATTTATTTTTTATTCATCCAAAGCTTAACAGAGTAATAAAAAGAAAAAAGAAAAAAAAATTCAACTTCTTAAATTATAGTTATCATTAGATACAATTAAAAATTCACATCTTTACTAAACAAGAGTCGTGATAAAAATAATCAAAGGATGCAACTATTCTTATTTGAAAAAAAAATCAATTCTAATGATTTTTACGACTCTTCTCTTTGAAACAATTATACAGAACTTTGGTTATTGCGATGAAGTTTGAACGGAAAAAGAGAAATTAAGAGGTTATGGAGAGAATCGTTCTTCTTTGTTTAATTACACGAAAACCTTAATCTAAAAGTTCCTTTGCTTATACTTTCGATTGACGCTTATTTACACACTAACACACTCCTCACTGTACACAGACAATCAAAATTCACCCCAGATTACTGTTACAGCACATTATCACATAGTGGTGTCCTGCATATGCTCTGTCACCGTCTTCGTCGCAGTCGTCATCGTTGTCGTAGCGCACCTTTTTGTGTCCCACTTGTTATACACTTTTTTCCATCGAGCCCAATCAGCACAGAGAGAATTCATTCAGCTACCGATTGAGTGAATCCTGCATTAATGAAAAGTTCACTTGTATACTTGCTCACTCCAAACATGCTCCCCGTATTCCCATACTTGCCAAATGAATATATTCGCCACTGATTGTTTGTACAATAATTAGTTATAAGTACTGGCAGCAGGGCTGGGGGCAAAAGGGGAAGAGCTATCCCTCTCAATTGACGTATAATAATAATAATAATAATAATAATAATAATAATAATAATAATAATAACCAATCGAATTGTTCGCTATATCAGTCAAGATACAATCGTAAAGTTGCGTAAAAAATGTCGCTCCTTCGTTGAGGACTGCTTGAATAACTGCATCACAAATACTCAACACAAAAAAACTATGTACAATATCTAGCTGGTGCAAGATATGCGGTGGAATATTGGGCTCAATGACTCAATAATCGAGTAGGTAGTAGCCTATAGCAGTAGCAGCAGCAGCAGCAGTACTTAGATGAGTTACACGAAAGAAGAGAACTAAGTAAGTATGTAGGCCATCAATGAAAGTATAATATAATTAATAATTATATTCAGAGCCTTGTGCAAATGTCCTCGTCGTTGCAATGATAGATATCAGCGGCATCCCGGGGAGCTCAGACGAGGTGCCCGTCAATATCAGAGTACTGAGGCGTCGATGTGAAAGTTGACAGTGGGTGCCCGTGGGAATGTCCGGGGATGGGGGCCGCACGTGCAAATGTAGCTGGCGGGGGGGGTACCGTCGGCGGAAGGGGTGACTTTGTTCCGGCAGTCATAACAGTGACGTCTGGGGGGGGCACCGGTCGAGGGAGAGTACGGCTGTTCCGCGTCAGGGTACCCATGCCACTGGCGCTGCTGCTGCTGGTGGTACCACCTAACGAGCCCACCCCCATCAACAGGCTGCTGCTGCCGCTTCCCCCGATAATTAGGCTGGTGCTGTTGGGTGGTGGTGGTGGCGGTAACTGGTGGTACAGGTGGTGCTGCTGCTGCTGCTGCTGCTGCTGCTGCTGCAGTCCCCCACCTGATAATTGTGGACTGTACTGCTGCTGCTGCTGCTGCTGCTGCTGCTGGTGATGGTGGTGGTGGTGGTGCAGGTGGTGGCCAGAGGCAGGGCTGAGCGAGGGGTAGTAGGCACCCGGGCCCGGGCCCTCGTGTATCGACGAGGCTGGGACCGGGCTCGGGTCCGGCTCATATCCCATAAAGCGACCGCTCTCCATTTCCACGCTGTAGAAATTTACGTCGGAGGGTGGGGCAGGGCTCGGGTTGCCGATGTAGCTCGACTTCGAAGCTGCAACAAATTATTAGCGCAAGCGCGTTAAACTTTTGAACGTGATGCATGACATGCAGGCTCGCTTGATGTCATCATTATCATCGTACCTATACATTTATCTATAGGTATATACACACCAATTAACCACCTAGCCCGTACTATGTATTGTTATCATATATATATATATATATATGTACGGCTAGCAGTGGTCGTTTCCGAATGTCCACGACTAGCCGCGGTCGTTGGCGGACTTTGATCCTAACATATAAACTGGGTGTTCCGAAAATATTCCAGGACAACTATACCACGAGATTAAGCTTGTCAAGACGAACAAAAAAGCTTTTTACCAAATATCGATCCGATGCGTGGTTTTCGAGATATTGTCAATTCAAAATCAAGGAATTTCTGCATCACATAACAGGCTACGAGAGTTTTTTTAAGTATTTTTTTAAGGGGATTATACAGATTTTCAGTTGATAATATCTCAAAAACTACGCATCGGATCGAAATTTGGTAAAGAGCTTTTTTGTTCGTATTGCCAGACTATACCGCGAGATCCAGCTCGCCACGACGAACAAAAAAGCTCTACCCAATTTCGATCCGATGCGTGGTTTTTGAGATATTGTCAATTCAAAATCAAGGAATTTTTGCATCACATAACAGGCTACGAGAGTTTTTTAAGTATTTTTTTAAGGGGATTATAGAGATTATCAGTTGGCGATATCTCAAAAACTACGCATCGGATCGAAATTTGGTAGAGAGCTTTTTTGTTCGTCTTCACGAGCTTAATCTCGTGGTATAGTTTTTCTGGAACATTTTCGGAACACCCTGTATACATGGATCATTTCACAAAAACTGCGATATTTTATGAAGCCTTTGTTTATAAACAACGCATTTTATTATTTTGAGCCAAAAAATTTTTTAAACTGTGTAAACTCATTTTTTCTGGATAGCCCTTTTGAAATTAAATCGAAAAATCATTTGCTGTGGCCGTAGGGTGGAAAGAAAAAACAGGCCAAAGTGGCATTAACGTAATTTCATTTTTAGCGGCTTATTCAAAATTATTTTCCAATAATCTGAACCGTCCAGCCTCTTTTCTTGTAGTTTAGGATGATAACAAACATTTTTTAAATATACGAAGCGTTCCAATCGTGAAGCGTAGTTTTGACACTTAAATTGCACGAGACAAATGATTTAGTTAGGCCAAAAGGTCAATTTTTAAATTTGGATTTGACCATTTCGTATAGTAGAGCTAACAAGTATATCGACTAATTTTTGTCAACCAGAAATTCGAATGCAGCTATACGCTGTGCGCACAAGAACAACTAGTGCTCCAGTGGCGTATATTTGAAACGTAAGCGTAGCATTACTCGGTACACACAACGTAAAACTAAGGAAAATTATTTATTACGATTTATTGAAGTGATGTAGGGCCACGTTATTATTGTTGTCAGATGATATAAATGTTCCGCTTTGTTATAAACAATTGTTTTTAAAATCTTGTGCGCGTATAACTCGTATGCTCAAAATAAAGTTGAGCTATGTAACCTTTTGATGTTGTTGTGATGCATCACCATGGTCAGATACACACCAAACTGAACGTCATGCTTACTTCTGCTAGCATTTTTTTCATTACTTTATAAAGTTTGAACTTGATACGTGAACGGTAACTTGAAAAATTCTTGTATCGACTATTTTTTTTTGTTTCGGTGCAAAATTTTTAAAGTTTATAATAAGGCCTATGTTGACTTGACTCGGATACATATATCGCGAGAGTCACGTGACGATTTGGGATCCCAATACATAATATAATAACTTGCTTCCCCGTCTCTTGGACTACGAGCCACTAAGGAGTAAGTAACGCCGATCCCTAATAACGAGCCTTGAGATTCTCATGAAAAAGTCCAAAAGCTTGGGCTTAAGGCTGCGGAATACATGGTGCGGAAATAGGCAGTGGAACGTCACAGCGTCAAGGAAAAAGGTTTCTTCCACTATCATTTTTACGAGTGACGCGTTCCATATGGAATACCGCATTTTTTGTGAAATAACCCAAATACACAAATAAATATGCTAAGACATTAATCAATTGTGTTGAACACGCTGATGCGTAAAAAATTTACAATCATAATAATTAAAAATAAATTATACAAGATGATAATTACATCTTTATATTATGATATGTAAATGTATTTAAAGGATTTGCCAAAATCTTGGTGTATTTTCCACAGCAGTTTCATTATGATGATAAAATAACGCACAAAATATAATTTTTAAAATACGAGCATGCAAAACTATCGTAAAAACCTCACAAGCATGAAATATATATATATATATATATATATATATATATATGTGCTCTAAGAACTAACGAAGCAGGCCGCTCTATTTATCTCTTTGACATGCTCTGTTTGCGATGTGTCTCTATTTTCTACAGTTAAAGTCTGATCAGGATGGTGAAAAGTCGTAATCGATACTGTATAATATTCCTGACTTTCGATAAAATTTCATCTATTTAATTATTTACTCTTCGTTTGAAAAATTGGACCTTTTAATTGACTGGGTTTCAATTAATGTCTGGAAAATAAATTTCTGTCGTGCTTTTATTTGTGATACAGTTTTCCATGCGATAGTACACTATCGTTTCACGATCAAAAATGTTTCAACGTATTTGATGCCCATTTATACAACAAAGGTAGTTATGACTGTTAAATAATTTACTCGATCCCATAAGCGGATAAACATTAGTCAAATATAATAAAATATAAATCCAACAAAAAACAAGTACCCTAAAGGTGAATGAAAACCTATCAATTGCTCGTGAGTCAAAAGTACTATGACTGACTGATCAACTTGACTTGCATGGAGGTAAACTGTTGAATGATGTTGTGCACGTATAGTGTGTTTAAAGTTTCAAAAAAGGGCATGTGTATATATTATATAAATATGACAACACACGCACATCTAGTCAACATCAGTTGCATTCCCGGGAGCACTGCTTAGTTAGGAGGACGCATATAAGGGCAAAAATGTGAAATAATATCTCGGGTATTCTGAACGAATCATAAATATTTGGGAGCACTGAACTAGACAGATAACATGTTATAAGTTTGCAGATTTTCCTTAACGGCCTCAAGCGTTGACTGCTTTACAATATTAGGCTACTTTAAAATGTTATTGATTCGCGTACTTTCAATATATTTGAGATTTTTAATACTATCATCATCTTAGAGAGTATCGTCAATTGAATTGTTTAATTGACAATCTCTATACAAACGGGATTTGAACAAAATTTAAAATCGAAATAAGTTACCACGAATATCATAATGCTGATTATTTCGATAAGTATCGAAATCAGTTACAATCAATCGCATATTTGAGCATGCAAGATTAGATTTTCCATTGATTCCGTCCTTGTTAGAATCAACAACATTTGTCTGTCTAAAATCTTGCATACTCCTGATGACTCGGTAAAGGGAGAGAGGAGGAAAGCCTTTCAAGAAGAGTAAGCCATTTAGATCAGGCAAGGGGGCATCTCTACAATGGTTTTGGCTTGAATTAACACAGTTTTTACGGGAAATTGACGGTTAATATGTATTGGGCTTTGCGTGAATAACAAACATTTAAAAATTCACTATAAAATTCATATTTTTTGGGCTTACTCGATGTAATTACTTGGTCTATTTTTCGTCAGTTTTTCCCTATAAATTAATACAATTTGGTATAATACAACAAGTGGAGGGCACTCTTACGCTGAATTTTAACTCTGTTTATTATCTTTGTATTCATTAGAACAGGAGTCATTAACGTTTCTAGTTTAAAGTATAGTTCCCATGATAATACTATAATATGCAAAACAGCTCGTGGACCATCGTTGCGATAACGATCTGCGTAAGCGAGCAATAAGTAAAATTGTGTACATATAGCAAGTGCATGAAAAATATTAGGGAGCCAGCAAATAAAGGGGATTGCATTGCATGTGGTCGTGGTGGGTGATGGTAATGGTGGGATCTGTCCAGTAATGCATCGTGAGAAGACACCAAGAGAGCGATATACGTTAAATCTTGAGGGATTTTTCGAGCACCTAGGCATCATAATATCGCTAGTAGAAGTAGAAGTAGTAGTAGTAGTAGTGGTGGTGGTGGTAGTAGTAGTAGTAGTAGTAGTAGTAGTGGTGGTAGTAGTGGTAGAGGTAGTAGTGGTCACGTCGACGATTACGATGGGTGACCCACCGGATAGTGTGCCACTGGCCGTGGTCCGCTGGGGTGGCGAGTCCATGCTCAGAATGCTCGGTATGTGATTGCTGCGCCTATTCAGTGTACTCTGCATCTCTAGGCTTGGCTTGCCGTAGTCCGGCAGCGTCGGGTCTATGAGGTAGGTGCTCGCCGCGGTCTTGCGCCCCTCGTCCTGCACCAAACATTGGAAAACAAACGTATACACATGCATGCGTGCAATCTCTGCTTCCTCTATAACCTCTCTCTCTCTCTCTCTCTGTCTTAGCCTTTGAATCAAATCTCTTTGGTGTTCTTTCACTCGAATAAATTTTTGCATGCCAGGAGAGAGCGCTACTTATCTCGGCTGTTCGACAAAGTAACCGAGACCGTCACTAATTTTCGATTAGTCTTATACATTACTATTATTATCAAACAAAAGTTATTCGAAACACTCGTGCTTGATTTTTCACGTCAGTGCTTCCAAATTGTAAAAATGGTGGACCGAAAAATTAACCGAAAAAATCTAACGAAAATTCGTACTTCCATACATTTTTCTTTTTCATTTATTTGTTTACTTTTTTTTTCTATATTCAATAATAACTGAATCGGTAATAGTATAATGTAAGTGATATTCCAAATTATAAGATTCAATCATGCATTTTTATGTTAACAGTGTCAACTGCATAGTATGGTTTTTAATAAATCTGTGATTCATGTTCTGATAGAAATAGAACCAATTTCAAATTTATGAAAATTAAAATTATGTAACTGAGTATAATATATGTAATTCCACAACTAACCCCCGGAGGATTTAAGCGTGTGGTTGACAAAAAAAAAAAAAAAAAAAGAACAAAGAGAAAAAAAAAAAAACAAGAAAAAAAAACAACGATAGCACGGTGCGGGGAGGGGGGCGGCGCACAGAAGGTGGCTGCAACAATAATGATAAAAAGAAAAAAAGTGCATGGATCATAAGCAAACCATAGTTACGTTTGGTGAGAGTCGTAGGCAAGAAGAATGGAGTTAAAGAATGAATAACAGAGGGGCGTAAATGAAAAGGGTGAACAGAACTCAAACCTACCCTCCGGAGTTACTTGTTACTTAGAACATATTGACTGATCGCACTGACCACGTAATCGTTAGCGTCAAAGTTGACGTCGCTCTTCTCATCAGACACTGAGCTCAGCTCTCCGGTCATCGTGTCACCGTTCACCGTCGACGGCGCGTACATGTCTGCTGTCTGTGACTTGTTAATGCCTGAGAAGAAAATCACCATTCTCACAATCTCCATCTCTCTAGTTCAACTGGTAACGTAGTAATTGTTTGAGCAAACGTTTCGTGAAAAACATGATGTGAAAAAGTTTGAGACGGTACTTAAACAAATATATAAATGAAAAAATAAATTGACAGCTGTGTTCCGCTCGAGTGAAATACTTTTTATTAAAAAAATAAAATGTTGGGATTAATAGTACATTACGCCCCAAGGGAGGGAAAGTAAAGAATGCTCTAGATCACACGTGCATTGCTACCCGAGGCGAAGCCGAGGGTGGCAAACGTGTGTTCTGAGCATTCTTTATTTCCTCCCGTGGTGTGTATACGATTTTTCATCAATCCTGCGCCGGGAGGAGGAATTTTTTTCCCGCGAAGCGGAAGAAAAGTCCCTACTTCCGTCGCAGTATGGTGAAAAATCGATTTACAATGCATTTATTTGTTGCGTTTTGTTAAAGGGTTTTATTAAAAAAAAAAAAAAAAAAAAAAAACACGAAAATGTTGAAAGAAGGATTGAGTTGATGTTTGAATGAACTTACGATCGGCGCTTTTCTTTTTCACTATATACCACAACATGAAGGCAACATTAATAATAAAAAAGATGATCGTGGTGACGGCTATCGGATAAATGTACTTCATGGGATTCTCGCTGTGCTCCCTCAGTACGTCGGTCGACAGATTTTGGGCGCTGTCTGGACCTATTGTCGCGTTGGCCGACAAAAAACAGAAAAGCAAAGAACAATGAATAATTACCAGAGCGTTGAGCCTTCTTTTTCGATACAAAGGCAGTATAGAATATGGGCGTGGCAATGAGGAGACAAGCACAGGCGGATACAGCGATGATTATTACGATGATGTACGAGGAATTTATTTCGCTGATGATCATTTCATTGGGCGGTGCTTCACCTGCAACCCAAGCAAAAATGGCCCCGTCACCCAAAACACCTACTGTGTGTGTCTGTGTGTGTGTGTGTATATATATATATATATATCTATGCGTTGCATGCAACCCACTTTCTCACCGTCACTAAAATTTCATCCACATTTATATCCGAAACGATTATATATTTCTGGGGTGAAAGAAAATTAAAAAAATTAAATCATACAATGATTCGAGTACTTGGAACGGTCGGATGTGAGGGATTAAAATTGTAATTTATTGACGTTTGAGGATGTGATGTATTTTGGTAGGGGGACACTTTTCCCAAAACACGTTTCCCACTGCCGTTTTTCCCATAATCCATTTTTCCTAACCAATACTTTTCCCAAAATTATTTACTTACTGAAAGTATGTATTTACTTACTAAAAATAATTTCTTATCTTTTTTTTTTAATTGATACTTCTTTAGAATAAGTTCTTCCAATGCATATTATATATATACTACTTTTGGTTGTTTTGGCAACTACGTTTACATTGTTAGTGTCGTTAGTTCATTGTAAAATTTTGCTTACATCTCTTACAATTATTTAGAACTTTTAAAAATTTCCCGTTTGATAAAAATTTTCGTGATGGCAACAATTGAGCTGGTACCATCAAGAAATGGCCACTTCCTACACATCGATGGTTTTTTATATTATAAACATTCGACCTCAAACCGTCGCATTTATTGGAATTGCCGCAGTAAAGGCGCCTGCAGTGCGCGAATTATAACTGCAACTATAACGGATCCCGATAACATTGTTGTTCATAAGGGTATTGATCAGTCTCCACATAATCATGCCCCTAATCGTGAAG
>JAPYYV010003560.1:949-35670 GCA_030522625.1 Copidosoma aretas
TCGAATTTACTTGCTATAAATTCGACGTTTATTTGAAATAAGGGCTATTTGAATATAGCGATTTCTATCACGTATGGAGGCTTCGCGCTGTACGTTGAATCGACATAACAGACTGAAAAATTTTAGCGTAGACATATTGAATGACAATCAGCGGTATTATTACGCTGAATGCATGCGTGAACTAAACTTTATGAAAGAAAAAAAAATACTCGATACGACTGTAACGTTTTTCGAACTTCTCGTAGATAAGTCTATTGCCCGGCATGCCCAAGATGAAATTACCGTAAATGCTATAGAAATAGAGCTCGAAACTACACTGTTGCCAATTCATGGAAAACGATTGGCCAAGAGGTTCTTTAATCAAATAGAAAAACAAACTCTTGTTTCAGGAGCTTTGAAAGGTCTTGAGTATATTCTCAAAAGTAATAAATACTCTTTTAGAGTAATTTTCGACCACATTATCAATTATTTGATTGAGGATGATATGTTTAACTTGTCAAAAATTTAATAAAGTTTTCAATTATACAAGACAATTTTTTTCTTATTTGTATATATAATATAAATATGATTTTATTTTACAAAATTTTTAGAAGGCACTGTTCAAATACAGAAGATCATTTTAAATTCAATTATTTTACATTGTGTATTAAAAAGATCAAATAACCAATTTTTTACAATGTAGCACATCTTACCGACCACATGATATTTTTATTAATATTTGACAGTTACGATCAAATTCTACAGAACGTAAATGCAGAGGTATTGGATGAAGACGCAATCTAGTAAAATTTTAAATAAATAGTCGAATGATAACCTAAAATAGAGTAGAAGTAATTAATATGCATTGTACCATATCCTTGGTGCATTAGGTAAAGGTTTATGTCCAATATGCAGCTTCACTGTTGAACATTTTTTCTTAAAACTATAAGTTGAGCGCTCTTCTATGTTTAATTTTAAGTCGACTTGTGAAATTTCATCAAATTTCGTTGAGTAAAAGAAGTGAAAAGTTTGGATCGGCTAAACTTCTCTCGATTAAAATAACGTTTCCCTCCCACGTCTTCTAATACCTATTTTTTTTTTTTTTTTTTTTTTTTTTCATTCAACCATCGATTTTAAAACACTAACGCTAACCTACTAACACGAAATTACGGTTGCCGGAGCACATCCATCCAATGCAAATTGCCGTAATGGTAATCGTTAGATTGATGCACTGTGATTTATTATTGTATGATTATTCTTAATATAATATTTAAAAAGTGCGTGTAGAATGAAACAGTCTTCCCGATTAAATCATAAGAACCAATCGATATAACTTGATAGGAAAGTATTTCAAAAAACTAAAACTATGAGTTTCCCAAAATTAGTACAAATAATATACTAAAAATGAGGTGCATCTCGCTCTGGTGCAAAACGTAATCTAGTTTATAATCTATTTGTGCCCAAAACTACTTCATTAAATTTGATATTTAGGTGTTAATTGATTATGATTTGTTTAAAGGATTATGAACTGTGTTATATTATTATTATTAGTATTATTTTTTTTTTTTCTACCCGTACACCAACTTGAGTTGATTTTTACGAGCACCCTCTACCACCTTGGTGTAAAGGGTGTTGATCTTTACCTCAACTATAACCTTTTTTACCATAAAGTCAAATCTTTACCTTGAAGTTTAACCTGTTTTTTGTCAAATCTCACCAGGCAACTTAAGGTAGTTGTATCCCTACTACGCTAGTCAGAAGCAGATTTGACCTTTGATTCGACAGTGTGGTATGCCTTCTGTCTCTCTCGCACTTATGTGAAGACATAACCTTTAGCAGTTTTTAGGACGGTTATTAATGTACTTCTTATATTACAAATACCCTTGAGTTATTTGTAAAATTCAATAAGATCATTAGATATTTTTGAAAAACACAAAAAAGCCTCGTCAAAAGTTCATCAGTATTTCGTATGACATACGTCATTAAAGTACAGAAAATAGCATTTCTCCATAAACCTCCATGTTAAAGTATCAAAAATATAAACACTGATATTTTTTATCCTAAGAACCCTAGCCTTACAAAAATGTAGTGGAGCACTTATTAGATATTATTTTAGCTATGTGCAAAGTTACACGAAGATCTGATCATTATTTCAATTTGGGAAACAACTACCTTAATTCATTATTCGAAATTAAGGCCTTTTCTAACATATGAGACTCCTTAAATCAATGTTAATTAATTTTCATCATTTGCTGAAGCGATAGTATTTTAGATAAAATAAACTGGTTTTGGTGATTTCTTAGAAACATATTTATATTTAGTTTTTAAAAACAATTTGAAATCACTTAGTTTTTGTAGGATTATTTTACACTATATACCACACTAATTTCATTACTAGGACTGCAGTAAGCGTATCGAAAAAACATTTCTTGATCAACAACTGTTTTTACGCGCACAGCAATTATTGAGCTTTGAAATTTAAGAATATTGTAATAAAATTTAAGAATGTTATTGAATTTTCGATATCAATAATTTTTTTAAACAACATGAATATAAGTAATCCAAACTATTTGCAATGAAATGTTGGATATTAGGTGTGTAATAAACATTGAGAAAATATTTTCGACATACAAAATCATTTATTCATATAAAAGGACACTTTATACTAGAACGTACTTAATTCTAGCCTAAGGTTTCCGCAGCTGGAATAACCAAGTTGCTGCCGACTTGCTCATTGCTCGACTATCACATATTATATAATATGCCGCAATCAGTGTGTACATAATATTAACGTCGTGTAATAAAAGACGAATTGGTCGTTGCATTATAAAACATGCTCTTAATAAGTACATAATTATTTTTAAGATGATTGCGAACAGACCAATCGTCTCGATGCACTTTTCGGTGCTGATGTTACAATTCTATTCGAGTACTTTAACAATATACCGCACTAAAGTTTATTTTAATGGACTTGTGCCATTACAGTACACCACGCAATCATACATATTCTTTTTTCATGTTAATTACTTTGATACATTGCTATTTTAACATACTCGATACACTTACTTTTTTTGCCTTAATATTATGAACCGCTATTCTTATATATAAATGAAGATATACATACTATAAACGATTACTAAGAGGGACGTTATAATAAGGGTAGCTCCAAAGTCAACTCGTGTTACGCATCTCGTGATCCTGAAAGCTGCACAGAGAGCAACAAACTAGATAATGCAAGATGCGCAACGTCTCGACGACGACTTGACGCGAGTCGGTCTTGGAGCTTTGATCATGGAAGGCTGAAGATTTGCTGATTGAGCAAAATGTACAAGCGACAGCCCATCCGAGTGTCCAAGTGGTGGAAGCTCTCATTAATTTAAGTTTGTCCGGTTCCGATAAAAGAATTTTAGTGTATTGGTAAAAAAAATAAACACTTAAGATGTACAAAATGTTGTTTCCAAACCAAAAAGAATGTATGTTCATAATCAAGCAACAAAAAGTTTCTACTAGTCGGACGTCTCGGAAAAGTTGTTTCCTTTCACTTCTTAAAAAAGATAAAGAAAAAAATAATTCATGGAAAACACGGATAACGGGCTGTTGTCAATAAAAAATAAAAACATACCGTCAATCTTCGTCTTCTCTCCTATACAAACTGCTGTTTATCTTATACTAAATAAGTTACCGTACTTTCAAGTCTCTGATTTTGTCATTGTCGAAAAACAAGAGACAAAAGACTTGGAATAATATCATTGTAATTACATTATTTCTTCCGTTTTTATTATATAAAATAATTGTCTTGGAAAAAATTACAAGTGCGTTATCTAAATGCCATTACAAGATTATTACAGAGTGTAAAAGATTGCGTGAATTAATTCATATTTATATGCATGTATGTATATATCCATGTACGAAACGTACCTACATCATTAATTAATGTATTTCACACAGTCAGCTCGCCGGAGAAGCAAATTATTAATTTATACACATGGTCCTCCGTGCGAGCCGCGATTTTTGTTTAAGATTTGAAATCGCGCGTACGTATTTTCATTATTTTTTTCACTTCATTCGTATTCCAACCATGCACTATTTTTTTGCGATCATCCCTATAGTTTACTAAATTTTTCACTATCACGAGTTAAAAAAATATTTACATTGTAAAAAGAAGTTCGATTTAACATGTTTTTTTAATGTGTTCATATAACTGTAATACGTTGTCAACCCTGTTGTAATGAGGTCTATTTTTTATTCAAGCTTCTGGGAAAAAAAATTTCTCTAGTACAAAAAATCACAACTTACGCTGTTTTTATCAATTGATATTTGCTATTTTTCACATTTAAAACAATGTTGCCATTTGGTTCGATTTTTTTTCTTTTATTTACCGAAGGCACAGTCGTAAGTCTTTGACGTTTTTTACCTTCGTATGATTATGTTTGTTAGTGTTATTGGTACAGCGCAAGATTTCCCTTTCTATTAAAATTTTAAATTATTCTTCACACTCGTTTTTACTGTTTATTCAGTAGTTATATTTTGGCACCACAAATTCATACGATTTCATTCAAACATTCATTCTATGTATGTATATGTATAATATTTATGTATAAAGTCATGTGTGTATATATATATGTATATGTATATATATTTATAAAACAATATAATATATGAACGTTTACGTTTTGGCCACTTAGTTCGCGATCGCCTTTTTAATAATTGTCTTTGTTTAAGGCGATTTCTATTAGGTAATTGTAATGAATTTACTTTTGTTCTTTTTTCATACCTTTTTTACTGCATTCTTCCACACTCACACATTTTTTACACAACCCACGCATCATCATAATTTTATTCGTCGCAGTAATCTATATACTTTTAACACTTCACATTAAAGATAAGCGTCTCTTAAAACCACGACTGAATGGCTCATCTCCTTCGTTTTCTAGCTGCAGCATGAGCAATCATTTCTTTAAGCATTGGACTCGCAGAACAAGCTTTTGGTTCGCATTTCATTTTTCCATCGCCACCGCACCTAAAAAAACGGATAAAAATATTTGTATTTGTTTAAAATCAATTACAATATTGTTCTATCGTTTAAAGACAATACTCACGTGCAACCCATACAAGGTCCTGATTTGGACTTTATGTCCTCTCCCACTCGATAAGACCTATTTCCTACTTGGCATCCCCCTCTTGTTGCATTTCCTTTGTATGCGTGTGATAATAAATGGGGTGGTAACGTTGTCGTTGTTGTTGTCGTCGTTGTTGTCATATTAAGAGACATGGCCATAGATACTGGGCATTCGTACCTTGGGCAACAGAATCCGCCAATCGGTTCTTCGTGACAGCCAGGAATCGGAGGCGGGCAGCTCTGTTGCAAACAAATAATATCACTACGGAAACAGAAGCAGAAGTCACATGGATCATCACGTGGGATCTGTTGAGCTGACATATAGATTTTGCCGCCGTATCTACATGTACCAGGCCCGTAAACAGCCTGATCATCATAGTCTTCTGTATCTGAATCTTGGTTTTGATTCTTAATATCAGCACCATCTGGAGGGAATATGTGTTCATCATCAGTTTCTTGAACTTGATCTGGGAATTTAGGACGAGTAAAAGTATGCGATGGAGTCGTATAGTGTTCCATTGGTCCTTCACTTTCTGTATCGTGAGGGCTTAGCGGAATAGATTCTTCCGTTTGATGGGCATCAGTGTGATACTTATCATCTTCAGGAGAAATTACGTCGGATAACTCAGTGCTCGTCGATCCGTCTTGTGCGATTGGCTCCTTACTACTTGGTTCTTGGAGATCGTGCGGTAGCAAGGTTTGGGATTCTTTCAAATTACTTAGATCTGGCGTTTGTTCTGAAACGTTCGATGGCAAGCTTTGTTCTTTTTCATCTGGTTTTTTTTCACCAGTTGTTAAAGTACTTGAAGATGTATCTACGGATGCATCTGTCGACGAATCTTTTTGTTCATTGACTACTGAGGGTTCGTCACTACTTGAATCAATTGACGTCTGTTCTTTATCTGAAGACTCGGTGAATCTTTCAGGTGCCTTATTAATCGTAATTTCAGTTGTTACTATTGGTTCTTGTTGTGAAAGTTCTTCAATAGGTTGATCTTTTGTCTGCTCTTGAGTCAATACAGAAACTGTTGTATCTTTCACGTCACTAGCCTCATTTTTCACTCCTGTATTTTCAACTTCATGAGCTGTGGTTAGAGGTTTTTCTGTAGAAGGAATCGCTTCATTTTCTTTCGGTTCAGTGATACTGATTTCTGTAGTTTCCTTCTTTTCTTCAAAAATTGTTGGTGGCTCGTTCTCATCAGGAGTTTGAATTTCAATTGATGATTGAGTCATCTTCTCCTCCGTTAATTTTAAAGTTTTGTTCTCAATTTCAGTCGATGACTCCGTTGGTTTTATCTTAATGTCAACTTGTTCCGTTGTTGATGAAACTATATTTTCTTGAGTTGTCGTTTGAGACTCTGTACTTATATCTGTAAGAATTTTAGTCCCTTTTTCATCTGATTTTTCTGTACTTTTTTCGACATCCATCTCCTCAACCGATTCTGTTTTATTCTCTTCTGGCTGATATTCAATCGGCGTTTCTTTTGTGATTAGATCCAAAGATTCTGATTTTTCACTTGTTTGTTGTGAAGATATTGACGAAATTTCAGTAGTAGATATTGCATCAGCAACAAATGGAGATGTTTCCGTAAAAGTTGGTGACGTTAAGTCAATATCTTCTGATGTTGTATTGCCTTGGATACGTTCATCACTCGTTTCACTCGGAATATTTTCTTCATTAACCTTGCTTGTTGAATGCATTGATGATAACTCTTGAACAGGTTGATCAGTAATTACTGCTACTTTTTGGTTTTCGTCTGCTGATACAGAGCCAGCAAGTGGTTCACTTGAAGTATCGTATGTTTCAATAGATTTTATTGTTGTATAATCTTGTGGTTTGCTGATTTCATCTAATTTTTCTACAGGTTTGAGCGATGATGAAGTAAATGTCTCATCTGTAGACTCGGATGAAGACTGCGACTGTATTTCTTGTGAAGTTTGAGTGCTTTGAGTCGTAGGAGTAGATTCCGTTGAAAATTGCATTGTTTCGGAATCCACTAATTTTAAGTCCGAAGTTGTTTGTATTTCTATTGGTTCTAAGGTTTCTTTTTCAATTGACTTTTCTCCTATCGTAAATGTTGGGGTCTCAGAAGAATCCAAATTAGTTAATTCCGATTCTTTAGGTGTTATTGGTTTTTCAGTAGATTCAATAAATTCAATAGATTTTGTGGTTTCAGCAGACTCTGAAGAATAAACTGAAGTCACGGCTTCTAGAATTTCGTTTTCCATCGGTTTTTTGTCATCATCAATTTGTGGAATCAATTTTTCAGTGCTTGGTTTTTCAAGTTCTATTTGAGTTGATTTACTCAATTCTGTTGATGTTGCAAGTTGATTATCCATATCTACATATGGTTTATTCGTGCTTGTTGAAATTCCAATAAACGTTGATAAATCCTCGTTGCTTGATATCTCTTTAGATATATTGTCTCCGCTCTCTGTTGTTTCCTGTAAAACGTTGATTTCACTCTCTGATTCTGGTAGTGACTCAAATGAATGGGGAGCTTCTGTTTTATCTGCATCTAAAACAGCATTAGATTCTTCAGTTGATGTCACAAGAACAGGCTCAATGTTTTCGTTCTTACTGGTTACAACTTCTTCAGTTGACTGATGTGTCAATTCCTTTTCGTTGGTGGAAGAATTCGATTCATCATCACTTTCTTCATTAGAGTTTTGAGATTTTTCTGTTGTTTGACTATTTTCTTTTGTTTTTGGTGGACTCTCCGTTTCTCCTTGGGCAAGAGAAACGGGAATTACAAGGTCTTCCTGAGCGTCTGTACTAGTAGAGGTATTTGTACTATTTATTTCAGGTTGTAATTTAACAGTTACATCAGATTGTGTGGATGCTTCTTCAACATGGGTTGATTCTTCGACCGATGTTTTCTCTGTTATCTGAGTTTGACTTTCGTTAGAAACTGTTGTATAGAACTGTTGATCAGATTTTTGATTATCCACTTCTAATTCTGCACTAGGAGTAGAATCACATGTGTATATGGGACAGCAAGATTCTATCTTAGAGTATACAGGAGTACAGTTTGCTAAGTCAGATGGTGGAGGCGAGCATTTGACGAGTTCACACTGGACAATGCTACTGGCGCATCTACAGCTTAATTGGCAAAGGTTTGCTGGAGGAATAGCTGAGTTATTAGCGTAAGATTGCCCATCAACAAGACAGTTACCTTCCCCTGGTATTCCAGAAGCTGGTCGTATTTCAGAAATCATTTCTGCTTCAATTTCCGGAGTTTGATTGCCAACAATAATAGATTCCGTTGTATAACTAAATTCCTCCTTTTTCGAAAATTCTTCACTTGATACACTTTGTTCCGTAGATGCATGTGACCTATCAATTGATAGTATTGATTCGCTGATTGGAGATTCTGTTTCATGACCATCCGATAAACCTGTTGTAGGAATCACACTAGGCAACTGCGATTTATCAATTTCTATTTCGCTTTTTTCAGTTGGTTTGTATTGTATTTCTGATTCTGTGATTAAAATTTCTGTCGGAGAATTTTCGTCCTGAACCTTTGTTTCTATAGATGGATCTTTAGATGATTCTGGTTGCATTGGTAAGTACGATTTTTCGTCATCAACATGTACAGGTTTATCTGTAGATTTTTCTTCATCAGATTCAGTCTCATACATAGTTGGAGATTCCGTACTTTCTACTGATTCAGTATCTTTAGAATTTGCAGTGATTTCTACTGAAGTTTCGGTAAATGTTTCTGTGACGAACTCGACGTTGTGGGGAAGATCAGTTGACACCCTTATTTCGGTAATATTTTCAGTGGAATCTTTCGATATCTGTCGCATTGTAGTTTCATCTTCCTTAAGACTTGATTTTGTAGTTGTGATGGTTACTGATTCTTCTGAGAATTCATGCGTCATTTCGTCAGAAGTACTTCCCAAATTTTTAACTGTCATCGTGTCAATACTGGGGCTTTGAGTTGTAATAGCATTTTCAGTAGAAGTGTCTTTTTCTAACTCAAACTGATTATAACTAGATGTTTCTATACCGGTAAGAGATGGTTCAGTATCATCTTTTTTAATCGACTCTATTGTGATTCCAGTGGTAGATGAAGTCAATTCGGATTTTCCCGTTGTAATTTCCTCTGTTACTGATTGTTCTGGTAAAATAGATAATGTCGTGCTGTCTTGTGTCAAAGATTGGTCAGTTGGTTTTGCAGATACTTCTGCGACTGCACTTGTATCGTTGATCTGTAAGTTTTCTTCTGGCAAATTTGTATCTAGTTGTGTAGTGTTCGTTTCTTTACTGGGTAATTCTGCAACAATTAACTCTTCATCTGTGTCTTTATTTTCGATAATGCCAGTACTCGTTTCGATTATTTCTTTCTTGTCTTCAATCATATTATTTTTAGGCATTTCGATTTTATTTATTGGAGATTTAGGTGTTATGGAGATTTCTGTGGTTTGTCCTTCAAGTTCTGGTTCCTCTTTTGGAAGATCTTCGTAAAGAGGAGTTGACGAATGACGATTGTTTTCGGTACTTGAGCCGAGTGGGGGCAGATAAGTAGTTGCATATTCTGGTAGATCAGTTTTTAGGCTGTCAACTTGATGTAATATAGCACTGCCAGTAGTAAGATATTCTTCTGTGACTTCGAAGTCTGTTACAGCGTCCATGTCTTCTGCTTTGTGCTCAGGAACTCTATCTGGTATTGGAATACCAGTTGGGCCTTGCTGTGGAATGTTTTCAATGCTATATTTAGGCTTTTCGGTATATGGTATTTCCGAAGTTGATTGCGACAAAATTTCATCATCTGACTTAACAAATGATTCATCAAAAATTGTTGGTTTTTCTGTTGAGGACAGTTTATTTTTTTCAGGGATTTCATCTTTTTCATTTGAGTCTGTGCTCATATTTATAGCGCTTTCAGGACGAATTTCTGTAGAAACTTCTTTGGTTGTATTATCTTCATCAGAAATTGATATGTCAGTGCTACCCAAAGATGTTTCAGAATCAATATTTTCAGATGATGTATCTTTGCTGGGAGTCATCGTTGAATATTCAAAGTTGTATGATATAGTTGTTTCTATACTTTCTTTCGGTTTGTCATAAGCTGTTGAAATTTCAGATGTTTCTTTGCCAATATCAAGCTTTGGTGGTGTTTGGGTTTCGTTTGAATTATCATGTGGCATGTCTGTTGCTATACTTTCTGAACTAATTGTGACTTCCTCGCTTTCTTCTCCTACTGAAGTTTGTTCAACTGATTTTGTTTCTTCACTTTCAGTTTTCTCTGAACTTGATTCGACTGTACCAGTGTGATCATATTCAGTTGTAATATCTTCATTTGCAGTGTCAACATCCTTTTGAGATTCCATACTAGATGTTACATGTGTGTTTTCAGATGAATCCTTGCTAATGCTCTGTTGCGTCGTTATTTCACTAATAGGACTAGATAATTCACTAGATTTTTCTAACTCTCTATTCGTAACTGTGGTTGATTCTTCTTTTTTATTTGTAATAACGTGGGGCTCAGTTGAGTCTACACTTCCTACTGTAGAAACATAAGATTCTGTGGAAGTCACTTCAGGATTTATAATCTGTTTTTCTGTTGTTGATTCACTCGTTAAATCTTGTTCAGATACATCAATATCTTTATTTTGACTTGCCAGTGTAGTAAATTCCGTTTCCATCGTTTCAGATTCTGAAGATTCTTTGGTAGCAACGATAGAAATCGTTGTTGATATATCCGCTCCACTTACTTCTGGAACATTTTCATTTATTGCCGATGACATTTCAGTTGTTGCTTTTGATGATGATGATGTATCAGACTCTTCAGAAGATTCTTTCTGTGCATTTTCCGTTGAAATTTCAAATGAATCATCGACTGTGGTCAATTCTGATGACTTTGTTCCATTGATTTCCTGTTTTTCAGTAAACTCTGAAAATTTTTCACTATCTGGTTTTAGAGTCGTGTAACTTTCTTCGGAAATGTTTTCCTCTATAGGAGTTGATTTTGTGGGTGCCAATTCAGGAACTTCATTTTCTAACGGTGATACGGTTTGTGATTTATCAGTCGTAGATATGTGTTGCGGAATTTCTTCGGGGATGGCATTATCCGATCCAGGGAATGTTTCTGATTCTTTTGCCGTCGATTCTTCCAAGCTTTCTTTTTTGTCTGCGACTTCAGGTGATTCTGTCGCTATTTGTCCAAGACCATCCTCTGTAAACCAAAGTTAATAAACATATTTATAATCAGAACAATATAAGTGGCACTACTTTACACTAAACAAAACAGAAAATGTAACGGTAGGCTCACTAATACCGTTAACACCGAGATAATGACTTTTAATTATAAAAAAAATGAAATCTTACCACATTGATAGGTGGTGGGACAGCACTCGCCTTCTGGTGGTGGTAAAGCCGTACAGTTCTTGTCGTGAGATTCCATTGGCTTGCCACATTCCTGTACTGCGCACACAATTTTACCGTGGAGGCAGTAGCAGTGCTGGCAGGGCTGTATCATGTAGATAAGCTCACCGTCTTCGTACACCTTATCTTCATAGTGACACTGTGGAGGTGCTGTGTACGGCGTCGCCTGCGTTGTCGAAGTTGTAATAATGAGACCTGGGGTGGTACCAGCCGTGGTTTCGTATTCTTCGTCATAATCTATGATAAAAAGAAAACAAATAATGTTTCTATAAAAAATTTTTCATGCTCGATGCCTTTGAATATTAGTAATCCTTTAGTAACGAATAGTATAAAGATGTGATTCATAATGCATGTAGTAGTAACTGGTAACATGTGCAGGAAAATTACAATTTCAAGGAGTATAAAGTTAATTAAATTGATGTAAAAAAGAAAAATTCGTAGCTGTGATGAAGACAAATTTGATAGTACTGGTAGAGCAGAGAAAATATAATTCGCCTAAAAAGCGTTAACTTACCGCAGTTATACTTGACTGGACAGCAGATTCCCGGCTGATAAATTGGTCTACATCCAGAGACAGCCAATGTGCACTGCTGCATTAAACAGGTCGTTTTGTTCCTGATGCAATAGCAAAGTTCACAGGGATTGTTGGGGTCAATAGGAAGTTGAGCACCATCCGCCAAAAATTGATCGTCGATATTACAGCCGTAGGTATCAGGGAATCCAAGCTCGGTCGAAGTAGATGCGTTTCCGGCAATCAGGCCACTTGAGGAAGATGTTGACTTTGGCGAGGTTGTTGTCGAGGTAAGCAACTGCACAGGGACCTCGGGACACGTAATGACTGGGCAGCACTGATCCGGTCGCTTCTCGGCCGTACAGTCCTGGCCTATGGCTTTTGTGAACGGACACACCCTCAGATAACACATTAGCATTCGATTGTGGCACGTGCAGTTTAGACATGGCTCGTTCGTTATTATCCGTGCTCCTTCTTGGTAGTGTTGGAAATTATAGTAGCATCCACTAGAACCTGATGTAAGGTGTTTTAATTGCTTTTTTCAAATAAGCGCATGTTTGTGTCAGGAGCACATAAAGATTTGCGGAATTAACGTCTTCATTCAAATTAGTTCTGCCGTCCATTGTATTATAACGAGCGTTAATTATGCCATGATAATTTTAATTAAGGGGATCACTATTATAACAGTTAAAGATAAGATATCATTGCAAAAGGAGTAATAATAGAATACTTTTTTATGAAAAATCACGTAAAAAATTGGGGGCTTTCTATAAAAATAAATATGAAGAAAATTATATCAGTTATATACCTCCATCGTACTCTGCAACCTGTGTCGAGTCTGATTCGTAAACTGGTGCTGCAACACAAAAATAAATAAACTTTTGTTGGTTATTTGTTGAATCGGTTCATCTGGTTGACGTTGGATTTTAGTAGGAAAATGATATCGGAAACGTAAAGAGGTGTTGTGACCCTTTTTTTTTTTCGAATGATTACAGGAGTAAAAGGTACTTGGCAGCACTGCTGCAAGCGATATAAGGTTAATTAGTGGCCTATTCTGCACGTGATATCCCGCTTGTTAGGATAAGGTGAATACTAATATGAGCAAGAGAATTCGAGTTTGCGACTGTGTTTTTCGAAACGTCATGCAGCATTAACGCCCCATAGCTGTATAGAACAACAAGTGTATATGGTCGAGTCTCGCTGACGCTCTTAAGGGCTCTTTGAATAATAAAGTCTTCGTACATCTCCATTAGTCAAAATTTTTTTTGTACGTCGAGCAGCATTGAACACCATGCGTTATAGTTTCCTTTATCTCGAGTGTTCTCAAATACGCATGCATCTTAACCAACCTGTTCTTGGGATAACTGTCTATAACGTGCACGTGACTACGGAATGATTGTTATTCGTTCTCTTATAATTAAAAGTGCGAGAGTGAAAACGAGTAGCAATACTTTGCAGTGTTTGATACAATATTTTTACGATTTCTTCGAAATTGAAATGTCTCGCACAGTTTTGTCGCCGACATACAAAGTAGAGCTGTGGTGTGTATTGTCAGAACCTATAGAGGGCACGATTTTTCTTTCCGTTTTCCCGTCCGTTCAACCGCACTTTTTTCTGAGCCCCTTTCATCAAGTTTTCCCTCTTTTGCTGCCATCGCTGGTCCTTCGGTTTTTGCGCAGATCGCGCCTGCCTTGCTTTTCAGCGGATACTCGATTTTGCCTGGTTGAAAGAAGACTTTTAATTACGAAGGAGAAATAAATTGCCGGGCGATCAAATAAATTGCTCGTCGAGTGCTTTTGTTGGCGCGCTGCAAGCGAGAGCTCGAAGCGGACGTGCTTTTTTTGGCAGCCTCTCTGGGCTCGAGTGGTTTTTGCAAGGAAAGTGATTGAGATGAATGGGTGGCGCGAATGCCTGAGTGGGGACGAAAAAGAATTACCCCTGAGGCGTTCGAGTGACGCGTCTTTAGAGGATCGAGTCATTGAGCTTTGTGAATGTGATTTTAAGAGTGCCGTCGCGCGAAAAATGACAATGCGGGGAATTCTCATTGTACGCGTAATGGTTTTAAGGAGTCCCTGGAAAGTTTTTGTCGTCCGGCTGGAATTGATGGTTATCACGAACGACTCGTCGTGACGCTGGACAAAACATATAAATGGAATTGTTTGAAAATTTTTTCGAATTCCAATTTTTTGGTTTCGTCAACTGCTCCGATATTACGGACCTGCTTTCCCTTAAATATATATTATATCTGTAATATTTGTCTTACCACGTTTACCATTTTACACTATATCTGTTTATAATTCTTTTGCAATTTGTACTTTTACAATTTGCCTAACAGCAGTTAACTGACAAACAAAATTTGTCGAATTGGGGCTGAGCGATTATCTCGGTTTGTAATCAGTGTCGAATTGGGACTGAGGAGTTATCTTTTCAAATCTCTGTCGAATTGGGGCTGGATCATTATTTATTCGTTAATGAATCATATCAACACTCAAACAGCTGTAACCTCTACATATACTCGGCCAGTAACCTACACAGCATATGATTGTATATTTAAATGCTCGCCTATATTTCATGAATATGTATTACTATTATTTTGCATCTACCGTGTTATTCCTACATACAATAGGCATTGGGTACTCAGTCCTTCAGTAACCAAGACTCCAAACAGACGTGTGTTGTTTCGCTTTTACAATATTTGCGAATATAAAATGGAGTTTCATGTAAGTGAACGGGGACACCCCTTGATTTATTTAGACAAATACACATACGTATTCAAGACAAACTTGTGCAATGGAGTGCAGCGTTGGACATGTTCAAATAAAAAATGTAAAAATTATTTGAAGCTCAATTCAAGTCATAACGTTATTGAGAGCGTGGAAAACCATAATCACGATCCAGTTGCAGAGGCGATCTTCAATCGAAGAAAAATAAGTAATTCTCTTAAGCGAAAAGCAGTTGAAGTTATTTCGACTCGCCCATCGAAACCGATACGCAAGGAAATGGTTAAAAAAGACAACGTATCATGTACCACGACTATATTAGTGACATTGACAGGATACGGCGCAACTTTAGTGCTGCTCGTCGTAAGGCTTGGCCTGCATTACTTAAATTGGCTTTAAAATTTCACGATGCTCTTGATAAAGTACAGTTTGACAGAAACATACATAATGACCCAGCCATAATTCGACAAAGATTTGAAAAGAAGATAACTCCTCAGTCCCAATTCGACACTGATTACAAACCGAGATAATCGCTCAGCCCCAATTCGACACTATATCTATTGTTATTTTTCTACCAGTCCCAATTTGACTCCGGCTACTGCTGCATGTACATAAATACGTTAGCAATTGGGATGTTAAACAAAAAACTCTCTTGGGTCTATCAGTAAGATTATCGCAAAATATTGGACACGTGTTTTTTCATTTTTCATACAAACAAAAACGTACGAAGACATAGTTTTTCAAATTTTATGAATGACGTCGCGATTGACGTGAATTTTGGGAGAGCAATCGTGACGTAATTTGCCCCCTCTCCTAAAATTTAACTTGCTCTATCTTCGTAAATTTTGGTCAATATGAGAAAAGAAAAAATACGTGTCCAATATTTTTTGATAATCTATGTGACGGGCCAAATGGAAATCCAATTTTTTTCAAAATCATCCCGATTGCATATTCAGTCTGCGAATTAAAATACATGAATGAATAAATAAATCTAAAAAGTATGGTTGATTTGATTTCCGATCGGGTATCCAATTCAAATTTTAGTGCTCGGATTATTAACCAATTCTCATAGTATTCTCAGTAATTTCGGAATACCTGATACGACCATCCGCAATACTTACGCCAAGAAACATACGTTTTTCCGGAATTTCGGGCGTGAGAAAATATCACCGCTCGGAAAATGGCAGATGGAAAATTTTTCCTCAAACCGTTCGGCCTCACCGCACGCACGGCTAGGACTTAATCACGGAAATCACCCGGCCGCGCGCTGCACGTCCCCGTACCCAATTAAGTTCCCGCTCGCGCGAACATGCAGCCGCGGTAGAGCCATCTCACGCGAGCACGGGCGGGAAAAAGGCCGGGAAAAGCCGCGACGAGGAAAAAGCAGGCGGAAGGAGTCGATAGAGATGAACACGTCAGCCGGTGGCGAGGGGGTATATATACGCGTATTACAAGCGGCTAGAGGAAGATGGAGAAGAAGTAGGGGGCAAAGGGAGGAGAAGGAATAATCATCGGTATTCCTCGGGGCTGCGAACAAGCGACAGTTTCCAGCGAATCGCAGGCGCCATTGCAGCTCGGCCGCGCCGCGTACACACGCTACTACCGCTATGTATAGGTACGGGGGAGAGTGCAATCGAACGCTGGCGCGCATGCCTCCGCGTTTTTCCTCGCGCCTGCACGCACGGGAGGCTATACTGCTACCGCCGTTGTTACGGCCGTTCGTCGTCGATAAGCTTTCCATTGGCACTTGGCACGCCACCTTTTCTCTCTCTCTCTCTCTCTCTGCTCGTGCGAGATTCGCCTTGACCTTGGCTATTTTTTTAGTGTAGCTCGCTATTTACACCAAAGGAAGTTTTTCGTTGAAAAAATGGTGTTGCAATTATAAATATAGAGTAGAGGAAAATTATGTGCCCGTATCTCTTTCCACGGTTCCTGGTCATTATATTTTCGAGATTCCTGTGAGTAGCCGAAAAATCAACGAGCACATTGAATAATTGGTACCCACTGGTATTGAAATTTAATTGACGATGGTACCATTTTTTCTCTATGATTTTTCTCCATCGGTCAGATTTTTAATTCCTCCGCGTATAAGGTTGTGAAAAAAAAAAGCAATTAATCTAAAAGTAACTTTTATCAACGACAAACTTCTTTCGTACTCCGCGAGGCTCTGAAAGCGCTGGCGTCACAAGTTTTTGTTGGTTTCATCGCTATTGTACCAATCGGCAAGGATCGAACAAACGCACTACGCCGCCTAACCTTCAATTTTTAATATTTTTTTTTTTTTTTTTGTCAATGCACTTTTACTATAATTGTAATGTTGACGCCTGTGTAGCAATAACACCGTCGTATTCTAATCTTTACGCAACCCTGGCCCCTAGTCCTCGATGGAACAAACTTTAAATTTTTTGAAAACTCTTACCGAGCCTGGTTGGGGCTCCCAAAAAACGCGAACCCGGAGATCGAGACTGCACCGCGACACCGATACCCCCCGCCCCTCAACCCATAAAAAGCCCAGGACGATACCGTTCGTCCGCGACCAACCGACCGACATACCCGGAGCCCTCCCATCAGCTATCTCGATCTGCCTCTTGTTTCGGCCCGCGAGAAATTCGCGAGCGCAGGAATCTCATGGCCCGGGACGATACCCCCCCGCTTCTCCTACCCTCCACCTCTTCTGCCTATGCACGCGTCGATCCTCGCCCCGATATCCTTATCGACAATGGTTAACGGTACCTACTCCTGCGAGCATCAGATACGAACGCATGCAGGCGCGGACAGCTCGTTTGCCGGCTCCTCTTCCCCCCCTCCAAGTGTGGGCGTCCCCGCGGGTCGAATCCGTCGACAAATTACGAGAACGGACGGCATGCCAAACGCGCGGCTCTGACTTTTTTTCGTGGTCCACGCTTCGTGATTGATCGCCCCGAGGGATGGGTTGCGATTGTGCTCGGAGGGGGAGGGCGTTGTTTGGAGGAGAAAAGCCAACGCGAGGATAAGATCTGGGGGGGGGGAGGGGGGGGGGCTTTGCCGATCATCGATCTCTGTAACGCGCCGCGTGTGGACGGAAGAAGAAGAGGAGGAGCCGGGGGTTAAAAATCCGACGGCGCGACCTCGTTTTCGCGGGTAGGGAGGGTATAAGATTTTGTCGGTAAAAATGGTCCGAACAATGTGGAAAAGCAGGAACCCAAACTAGGCTCACTCGGTCGTCGTGCTCCTATCAGCCGAGGAATCGCTCCACTTGGGAGGGAGGTATATGGGCACGTGTGGTATTATACAACACAAGCCGCGGACAGATGCTGCCTCTTTTTACTCGCCGACTCGGCCGTTTCTCTCCCCCCCCCCCCCCCCCCCCCCCCCCCCCCCCCCCCCCCCCCCCCCCCCCCCTTCCCAAATGTCGAACGGTGCGCACACTCGCGCTTGTACATCCATACATGTGTGTGTGTAGTATACCTAATGGGGTATCCCGATTGTATTTTTGTCCGTTTGCTCGATATAGGCACTGCTCTAATTAAAGATTCAGCGGGCACGAGGCCGGGGAAACAGCAGGAGAACGAGGTGCGGGGGGGGGGGGGGAGGGTGGTCGAGGGACGATACAGAACCCGATTCGTGACCATCGGTCGCACGCCCGCGAGAAAAATCCCTAATGAGCATCCTGGCCTTGCCGGTTTCCGTATATTTTGCTCGTTCGCTAACCGTGTACGGGCTCGTGGGTGTTACAATGTATGATGTAAAACAGTGAGATTGTTAACTAATAAAGTAGGTCGTCGTCGGCACACATACTATGCGACTGGTACAAACGAGCCTACTCGTTTAATATAAGAAAATTGGAAAATGAATTGTCGAAAGGATAAACCGTTGCCGGTTGGATATATATATAGGAGCGCGCGTTAGCGATGATTCGGCAGATTCTATTATTTTCATCAACGCGTGTTCTCACGAGTGCGGGCCTCGCCTGTTTTAGCTCTGTTTTTTTCTTTTTTTTTCCGTCCAGTTTTTGATACAGCGCGAGTGCGTGGCTCTTAAGGTTCGCGCGGTCTCACCTGCCGGCGCGGGCGGTGGCTGGAAGTTAATGATTTTTCTTTCTCCTTGTACTGTTTCGCTTGAGATGATGCGAAATTTTTATTTTGCATCGCACAGATACACTGGTATTCCCGTCTGTCCGAAGACAAGATTCTTTTCAGTTCTTTGTACATGTTTATTTATTTAATTGTAAAGTCCTCAGCCTCAACGGATAATCATTATATCCTCCCTCACGTGGGTTATTGACAAAAAATTTTACAGATTGTTCGGTAGTAGCTTATAGGCATGAATAAAGCGCAACCGTGTAAAACCGTCGATCCTCATCCTCCCGCGGTAATATTCGAACTCATCAAACGCCGATGAATCGAGACGACGCTGATATTCTCGCGCGATCGCCCGTTATGATATTCCAACACCACGTCATGGATCAACAGTGTCTCTTTTCCCACAGCAATTAAAAAGCTTCCCGCTACATGTCCATACGCACTACACCCATAACGTAATGAAATTATAACTGGAAAATCCAGATTAGGTGTAAGTACACGGCGACGCCTCGCGCACAATGGGCCGATTACCGCGCGATCGGCACGATCCGGTCTTCATTATCTCCCTCTACCGGTGCCGTATGTATATATATATATATATATATATGTATATATATTGTAAGACACGCCTCTTTCGCCGCATCCCATAATACTGCCGCGACTGCAGCAGGTGATGCGCAGCTCATGCAAAAATATATACATATACACCCCACGACACTCCTGAAGATCAACGCTCGCGCTTGAACTGGCTCCGCGCACCGCGTTTACTTGTACACTGACTTACATTCGCATCGTTATACCCCACCGACGTTTTCACGGCGATATAATGCTCGGCCGGAAGCGATCGGCCGTTGTTTATCGGCTAATAGCGCGATAAGTGGACACCCCCCCCCCCCCCCCCCCCCCTCCCCCCCCCGACATGAGCGCGTCCGCTGCACACCACGAGTGCGGTAAAAATATGCATGTACACCTATGCTCAGACACGCGCTAACTGCACGTACATCCACCGTATACACGGGCACTTGAGTATTCAAGCTGGACCCTCCGCGTCAGGGCGCAGACATCGACAGACAACGACGACGACGACGACGTCCAGCAGAAGGAGGAGGGCACACAAGTCCTACGCGAGTCAGGCCTTTCCGTCCCGCAGCCCCGGTGCGCGACGCTCGCGGCCGCGAGGCCTCTGAGTCATCGGTGCGCCTGCCGCGACAAGACAATATTCGTTACAATTGTCTTGCTCTTGAAAAATCTTGTAAAACCAATTATTGTCTTGGTCTTGGCATGTTTACTATTGTCTTGTCTTGAACTCTTGGTTTAATTGCCCCAATCTCAAAGGTATTTTGAATTATCAATAGGGTGACTATAGTGTACGGCGAATTTTTGTATGCATATGTACCAAACTTGAGCACAAATAATAAATATATATATCTATCCAAACTAAATTTCGTTGAAAAATTCCTATTTGGGCCTTCAGAATTGCCAAAAAAGTACCATTACGGTAATAACAGGTCTGTAATGCTTTTTTGAAGTTTTTTAAAAATCCCATGAACATTAACATGTGTTTTTCTAAAATGACTATAGATCCGGGTCCAAAGTTTTCGGCTAGTTTAGACCTTACACAACGTAGAAAAAATAATTGAAATATCACAAACACTAAATTTACAAAATCCTATTTCACACACCAAAATAGCCCGCTTTTGACACATGCATATAATATATTATGTAGTGAATTTACTGACTTTACTATGTATACATTGTTATTGTGTTACTTGTATTACTTATTATATTATATAATTACATTATATACGTATATGTTATAAAAAACTGAAAAAACTGCTCTATTTAAGTTTTAAGAGTAAGATAAGTCTACTCACGAACCATTATCTCCTTATTTCTTACTCTGTTGTTGATCGCTTACTGCTCTGTATGAAATACGTGTTTACTCGATGAATGACTAGATCACACTGTGAGATTAGTCAGCTGAGTGAGTCAGTGGTCACTGGTCAGTGACCTCGCTAAGCTGCGCACTCTTTACTGTGCAATGAGCTGCGCGGCTCACCTAATGTCTAGTTTACAGTCCTTCTCAGTCATCCGTCGAGTGAACACGTATTATACTGAGCAGTAAGCGATCATCAACAGAGCAAGAAATAAGGATATTATGGTTCGTGACTAGTCTTATCCTACACTTGAAACTTGGAGTAGTTTTTAATAAGGTATACGTATATCATGTAATAAAATGACAAGTAATATGACAATAATGTTTTCATATTCAGTTATTTTATCATATAATATGCACATAAATATACACAGTTTAAATTGTTGTGTAGTTTGCTATTTTACACTTGTTATTTGTAAAAATTACACAAAATGGGTACTTTCGCACACAAAGTAGTTGTACGAGTACAATGGCTAAATAACACAAGATTTGTGTACTCTTAATACGAAATTCGTGTAAAATCGAATTTAAACAAAACGTGTGTAGTATGTAACAGAAGTTTCCTGTTTATTATTGGACCGATTTTGAACGGTGTACTTTTACTACTACATAGGACTTTTTTTAAATGAAATTTAATATGAAGCCATGAAGGCAATACTTATTTCTAGCATTGTTTATTTGTGACATCTATAAAGGTAAATTACTCATCAGAAATATGTATCAAAAGTGAACGTATATTGACTTGCATATGATGCAAAATTTAAAAAATGTTATATGCAACTGCTTTTTTGTACAAATTGCATAAACAAACACTCAATCTATCTGTACAATAAACATTTATGCAAGATATAATCTAAATAAATTGAATCCATCAATTTAGTAAAATAATTTCTGAAACACTTATTTGCCACATCGTGCAGTCCTAGTCGTTGGAATCGTCGGTGGGTCATTAAACGATGGGTACCGATGATGCGTACCGATCCGTTTGCCCGCCGAACTTGAAGATCGGCGTTATTTCGTGCTCACGAGAACAATCGATGCACGCGGAGCTGTGGTTTGCTTATCAAAGAACAATCGGACGCTTGTTTTTAATTTGTTCGCGCAAACAAAGGGGTAGAGATTCGGGTGGGGGGGCATATATACATATACGCGAGACAAAAGTATAGTAACTCCATATTCCAGTTAAAAAACAATCTGCGCGACTACATAATATAGGCGCATATATATATGTATATATACATGCAGAACGAGCGAGCAACGAATACGGCAGGTGGACGCGTGCAGAGTCGCTCGTCTCCCTGGTTTGACTTATACCCGGGAATATACACGGTGCCCGCGACTGTGTACGATCCGCGAGGGGGGAAGAGAGAGCCCGAGATTATAGCCCCCGCGACGAGGTCGGTTTCCGGCATGTCCGTTTATACACTCAATATATACCCGTACCTCGTGTACATACATATATATATATACATCGCGCGAAGCACGCGTCGGTCGATCAACCGCGGACTCGGTCGGGCTGGTGATGGCTGCACCTGAACACTATAATCCTCCGTCCAATTTCGCCGCGATCTCTACTCTCTGCCACGCACCATCACCGGCTACCGTCCTTCTTCCCCCGTTCCCCTTGAACTTCACTTCGATCCGCGTGCTATATACGCGAGCGTGTGTATTATATACATGTGTGCGCATGAACGCGCGGTCGCGCGGCTCGCGTTATGAAATCATTCGCCGTCGGCTCCCGCGGTGGCCTTGTCGTGCGCGCACCACGTTCGTGCATACATACACGTTGATACGACGCGGCGGCGCGAAAGTTCATTACCATCGGCCGCGAGGGCTGCCGCTGGCTGTCTTGCGCCCGCGCCGCTCTGGTTCCGCAGTGATCCGAGTAAAGGCTCCGGGGACGTACGCGGGATCATTTGTACCGCAAGATGTTGTACGCAAGTACGTTGTACCCACGGCGGTCGTGGCAACGGCACCTCGTTCGTCGAGCCGCGGGTGCGCGAATAATTATTGCACGTACGAGAGGCGTCGTTTTATCATGGACGCGATTCGTCACGTGCGTGCTCAGATGCGCGTGCGTGGATTATCTCGACCGCGGTCTCCGCTTCCGTTTAGCGCGCGTGCCTCGCGAGCGCCAGGGAAATTCCTCCGGCGTTCGATTAATGTTGCTCGTTTTATCTCCATACCTCCCCTTTGGATCTTTCTTCTCTTCGGTCGCGCGTGATTTTCCACAACTGGTGTGGTCCTTGTTTCGATGGAAGGTGCTTTTTTTTTTTTTTTTTTTTTTTTCTTTTGGCAACGTTGTTCGCTTTTTGGTTCTTCTCTCAAACGAAAAAAGGAAGAGACGATCATCCCGATGAATTGCACGTTAGGTCAGTGTCTCCCGAAGAATCGTCACGCGACCAAAGGGTCAACGGAACAGGCGAGTGTTACTACATCAACGACGCAGCATGAAATTGGCCATTACACGTTGCTCCTCTGTTCTTCGCAGAACGAGCAGTCTCGGTGTAATGGTAAAAATGCACTTTTCCAGATGAGCGCCCGGTGGCTCGCAATATAGTTCCACTCGCTGCGTCTTGTAACACGCGCACGCTTTACGTGCACCGTCCCTCGCGGTTTCGAGCCAGCAGCCGCCAGCCGAGTGTGTAATACACTACTATATATAGAGTACGTTGTTCGATTAGGGAAGAAAAGAAAAGAGAAACGAATGAGACGACGTGACCGTAACGAACGATGCTCGTACACCTTGTATTGCTTGGCTATTGCGATCAAACGTTTGAATCTTCGGTGGTCTCGCCAAATCGGCATACCTGGGCAATTGTCAGGGTGCCAATGTCCCCTGCACTCGATACTGCGAATCACACCTCCAACAAATCTATACGCTGTCCTCAACACTACTACGGCAGTCGATCTGTCTCGCACGTACCTATGTAATACATGTATACATTCCGTTACGTTGCGGCCTTGCGCGGCCACAGGTACAGATGGATTATACATAAGTGCGGGTAAAAGCCGCCTCTTTCCCCCCGCCGGGGGTCTGACCGCCGCTGACCTTAGCCGGGCGCGCGGGAGAGCGGATGAGTCGGGGAGCATCGCGAGCGAAGGAGCTGGTGCCATAGGAACCGGCGCACGCAAGTTTGTCGATCGCGCGCGCTGAGGTTGAAAAATCGACCGCTCTCTCTCTCTCTCTCTCTCTCTCTCTGTTGCAGTGCTTCGACGAGAGTCGTCCCTTCCTTCTTCGTCCTCCCTCTGCATGTGATGCGAGTTGGCCGTGGTTTCCCGTTCTATATGGACGGATGTACTTGGGTACTTCTTGTTCGGTGTGGTCACAATCTTTATTTTCGAAACAACGTAATTGGCAGACTGTACCTTGGTCGACCGTCAATGTGCGATGTATGATTCCCTTGGATCGGTTTTGCCTCTTACGATGTGGCACTTTTACCCCACTGTACCAATGTGAGTGATGTCCGTTGTATACATTGTGCATGCAAAACTATACCTCGTATGTTCATTGTCGCATTCTGTCAAAATTATGACGCATCGACAAAACAATAGGATTCCACTTTTCCCGGGAACAGCTAAAAAAGGCGTAAAAGTCAACTTCTCGTGTATTACGGAACAAGTTCTCGTTTGTTGACAGAACGGCTGAACCGTTAATCCGCACACGCTACAAGGGGGCAGGGGATACGGAAGAAGAAGAAATAGAAGAAGCTGCAGGAGTAACGTGACGGCCGATCGGCTGAGCGTCAGTGGCAATCAACATCTAGACCTCGTGGATAGAGAGGTATGTGTGTGTGTGTGTGTGTGTGTACGAGTACGCGCTGTTAAAAGTCAAGCGTGGCGATATGGAGAAACGAAGAGAGGGAGTGGGAGAGAGCGCGAACAAAAGTGATTTAGCGCACGCTCACGTCTTCCCCGTCCAGTTTTGGCGATGCGCGTGGCACGTGACGCGACGGACGAGAGCACCAGGAAAAAGCTCTCCCTAATGCTTGGGCGTGGATGTGTGCAATAGCTGCACACGCCACCACCTACTAGTACAACCCATCTACCGATCTATCTATCCATCGATCCATCAGGTGTGCAAAGAAATAGCAGAAGTCGAGGCAGAAGTAGCCGTATGGTGGTAGCAGTGAAAGGAGGAGGAGGTGGCGAGTCGCTCCACTATACCACTCTCTGACCAGTAACACCACCGCCATCGCTACTATATACGGTGCACAGGTACACCCAAGAAAACGATACGAAGAAAGGAGTCCCGGTCACTGACATTTCAACCATACGTGCCTCGATACACACAAACATGGCCAGCCGCAATCCGCGAAAGATGAAGCTCTCGGCGCACACAGGTCCGACCGGAATAATCCCCTGCATCCCCCTCGCATATATATATATATATATATATATAGCCGACCAGCTAGCCGGACAACGTATGTATCTGCCTCTTCCTCGTATTTTTCTCCCCGACTAGTGTGGATCTTTCGTCGTCGAGAGCAGCGCAGCAGTCATCAGTCCTCGCTTTCCGCTTGCTTTCCGCGAACAACGTCACCCGCAAGAGAAGTATATAGGAAAACGAGCGAGCGAGCAAGTATAGTATATGAAGTATAGAGGCCCTCGATTTTTCCGGCCATCCAAAGACGACGGCGCGCTGACTGGCCGTATGTATGCCTACGTGTCCGTTATCTCTCGGCGATCCGATGGCTTCGAGAGATTAAAAGGAGAGAGAGAGAGAGAGAGAGAGAGGAGCTGCAGCGCGACACGTGTAAGGTCGCACCGCTGCTCGTTTACTTTTTTGCGGGCTACAGAGATAGAGAGAGAGAGAGAGAGACCTGCTACGCTATATAAGCTTACATCACGTGTAGCTGTGCGTGCGCGCGTGAACCGCGCGAGAGAGAGAGAGAGCGTGAATTTATTTATGTTTTGGCGCTGATTTACGGGCACCCGCGAGGTCGCTCTTCTCCCCCTCCGCGGTCCACTGCAGCCCCGCGTGTTCCTACAAACGCGAAGATAGAGCAGCGTGAAAAAAATAACACGCGGGCTGGCGGATAACGCGTGTTACGTGTCTTTCGCGTTAGTTTCCGACCTCTCTTTGTTGATGGACACTCGTGTCTCGAATAATGGGCCTTTACCTGTACCGTATATCACGAGTGACGTTTCCCAGTCGAAGCGCACGTGCGTGTCAAAAATTATTCACCTGCCATCGGAAGAATCGAGGAGAGGGTTCATTCGTCGGTGAACTCGTACAGGGTTCCATATGCTGTTACATTGGTACAGGTTATTTATCTTTCAATTATGTGCGCATGAAAACGATTCTTATTATTATTATTGACGAGATACTTGTTGTGAGTGACAGCAGCGGTGAGAACAAAGTTTTTACCATTCAGAGTGTATGGGCGTCATTATTTTTCGAAGAGTCGCGTAGAGGTTTGTAAGTAGGACGGGCTGTGAGTAAATAGCAAGCAAAATATAGCGAGCAGCTCATCGCTCTGAACGGTGAACGTTTACGCTAACGTGTTTTGATTAACGAGCGCGAGCGAAAGGGATGTATACCCATGGATGCAGGAAATTCCTGGGGTCGAAAGTCGTCCATCAAAATTAGCCGCGTGGTTTCGGAGAATGTAGTCAATATACAGTTATTAGTGGATTTGTATACAACCCCGAAGATACATTACTACGCTCTGTGATGGTTCTTTCGTACTTTACTTATAAATGTACGTATGGAAGACGTATGATTTCTTTGGCGTAGAATCAAGAGAACACTAATAACGCAAGGGTGAAAACATTTTTTCAGGAGTTTGCGTTTCAAGTGTTTCCCGCGGAGATGCCTCGAGCTTTTAATAAGGCTAAGTTTATTTCTTTACTCTTTTTGCGCCGATTTTCAGTTGATGGTGCAGCCATAGATAATAGTGCTATATTCTGAGGTGGTCATAATACATGCAAATTTAAATAATCTTTTTCTGCAATTTTTTTAGAACATTGATGTTTCCATGAAATATTTCTTAGCCTAAACTCTAATTTCAACTATTGTTCGTATTTCAGCCCATATTCTCATTTGTGTATAAATAATGATTTCAGATGCATATCCTGTCTTCATCCCTATTCTACCCTACAATGTATCGCCCGTTTGACATGGTTTCATCGATAAGTTTCGAACGACAGAGCATTCGACATGTGAGTTTGATACGCGGTAGTTTCTAAAATGCTATCAATGATGCAAATCTAAGTGGCAATATGAGTTAGATAAGCTTCCTGCAATGTATGGCCAACGATGACTACAAGGTGAGTACTTGATATTTTTATACAAATTAACATTATATACCAAATATATGTATACCAAATTATACGATTAGTAGAGGTGTCCTAGACACCAAACCATACCGGAATACAACAGTGAAAACGCACTGTTTCTCATTGTTGCTACAACGTCTAGAACCCTCATGATTTTTGTCAATAGAATAAAGCTCATGTTACGTGCATAAATTTCCCCCCATCATCGACGTTTCAGTTACTACGACGCATAGTACCCATAGTACATCCATATAAATCGAAAAAGTAGCTGTTCTCAGGGCTTGGGCGCATCGGAAGTGCAATTACTGTGGTATTATTATAATATGTTGCGCTGCTGCAAGCGAGGCTTCATAAATTTTCGTGTTTGCTCTCGCGCCCTGGGTGTAAGTATATGCGTATGTTCAGCCGTATAGCTCTTTCAAAGAGATAGGCGCATTTAACGACTGTATGCGGACATGGGGCTTCATTTATCAAATACCTGTAACGCAGCGCGCATACACCCCCACTGGGTTATGAATCTTCTTCTTGTATATGTGTATCTTTTTCAGTCTTTTTTCGCCTACGTATAATATACGCACGTACTAAACAAACATATGAAGTACGTGAGCCTCTTTCAAAAGTGGTATATGTATGTAACAATGTAGTAATACACGCAAAAAATAGAATGACGAAATTGAGTTTGGATCGAATAGGTATGTGTATGCATGCATTAATTCTGATTTGAAAATATAAATTTTTGATGTTTAAGTCAGATAGTAGAGTAATGACGAGAAGAAGTATGAAAGAAGTAATTTGAGAATCATTCGAAGTTTCTGTGCTTGCTTACGCATAATTCGAGTAACTTCATTGCCAGGGATTTCCGCCGTACGATTGCCTGGCTCGTGGTTAATGGGAAAGCCTACTTTATAAGCGCTGTAAACTACAAAACTTCGACCCCCTCACGTGCCTTCATACCTGTATTTATAGCAAATATGGTCTTGTATACACAATGTAAATCGCATTTTGTGTTTACGCATCAGTGATGCATTTTGTGTGCGTGTGTGTGCGTGTGTGTGTGAGAGAGAGAGAGAGAGAGTAAGGGGGAAGGCCGATAAACTACGTACACTTTTACGTTACATTTTGATTTTCAAGATGTACGATTTGTTTTACCTACATCATTTTCAAGGCAAAGAGTCAGCAGAACATAGCAGAGGAAAAGGGTGCTCGTAAAGAATATTTTTACAAAAATATACGATACTAAAAAGAAAAAAAAAAAAACATGTCTCGAGCGCCTTATCTCCGCGTTTCTTTTCGAGGGCTCTGCGAACGCAGTAGCAGATATATTCATTCGGAGCCACTGCTTGAGTGCACTCATCGTGTGCATGCAGTACGCATGAAGCTGTTGGCGCTGTTGCATACAGAGGAGAGATGACGAAAGAAAGAAAAATCCTTTTCCCTGCCCCTGGTTTCACATTTACGTTGTTCGCGGGAACGACGAGGGAGAGCACAGCGATGACAACGGCGAGCCGAATGAATGAGTTTCGACGCAAAAAATGCAAAGAGCTGCAGGGTAGAAAGGGGTGAAAAGGATGAGTGTTCATGTACCTTCATGCGGCAAAAGAGAAAAAACTGGCCTAAGAAACCCTCTCTTGTGCACGATACATATATATATGGTACGCTACAAAACAAAGCGCATTGCATTCGTATCAGAATACGGCGTATACCTATTGTCGTATTATATCTTGCTCGTAAAAACCTGCAGAAGCGAAAGTGCGAGAGCTTTTGCGTTTGTAAGAACGCGTCATATCTACAAGGCGTAAATTTCGTAGGGATGCAGAGAAGGCCCGAGGCCTGTGCGTGGATCGTTACTGCTCCACGGCTATTAGAGCAATCGAGTCAGGAAGCAAGCCCTTTCGCGCAGTATCCATACGTATACAGCTGCAGGACGGAAGGACAGCAACAGCAGTAGAGATATCTGCCATGCAGCAGCCACAGCGAGCTACGAGACTACCATAAGTACAGCAACGGGTCCTTCACCCCGAGCTCTGTGCTCTGCTCTCATCTCTAGCTCTTCCCCCCTATAGGTATACCACTCGTGCACATGTATGTACATATACACGTACGCTGTGTGCGCCAGTCTTTGCTACTCAGTTACTTTGCTGGAGAAAACAGGAGTGCAAGGGAGGAAGAGAGAGAGAGAGAGAGAGAGAGAGAGAGAGAGAGCAGAGTGTGGTGCACTGCGCGCGGGCGCAGGCGACGGAAAACCGGCTCCGGGCACGTATACAAACGGAAGCCCGATCCGCCCTCCCGGTACTTACAGCGCGAACAACAAGCTCTCTATTTCTGCGATGCTTTCTGTAGCTCGCCTTTTCCCTCCTCTATTGTCAGCGCGTTATTATTATTATTATACGAACTTATTGGGAGTTAACAACAGGGTGGATTCAACATTTTTCTCGCGATCGTACCTTCCATCATCTTTTGGGGGTCGCTGAATCGTGGTTTGGTCTATCCTTAATAATTGAGGTTGTGCGTCTGTCGATGGGTGTTGAGTGCATCATTTTACGTCAGAATTGCAATGTCAATGGAGGTGGGGTTGCGCTGTATGTGCGGGGAGTAAATAGGTATCAAAGTCTCTGATACCACCGAAACAGGTATGCCTCTAGTTCTTTCACTATCCAGCAACTAGTTATTTAGTGATTTTCATACGTCGACTCTTTTTACTGCTTCATCCAGTACATCATTATGGTTGTTGATAACAATTAAAACTCGACGGAAGTAACTTTTTGAACAGAAGAACCTGATTGTTATTGTATATTTGCCTATTTTGGTGGAGCAATTAAACTTTTGGCTCGACTATATAATCTATCATTATTACAGACGAACAAAGTGGTCGGAGTTTTTACACGAGTTCCAAGTAATTTTGAATTATGTCTCTGAAAGCATGGCCCTATTTTCTAAAGTGTAAATTCAAATGACATAATCCTAGTCATTGCCAAAAATTCTGATATCAGGTCCTGAGAAAGTATGATAATTCATACAGTGTAATCCTCGGTGTAATCGATAAGGTCATCTTCATTATAAGCTTTTGTTATGTAAAGTTATTCAATTTTTCCCTGGCTGTGGAGTGTTTTCGGTCTTTTCAAATAAGGCATACTTCAAAACATCAAAGAGACTCATCACTCTTAAGAATACTTGAACTTTTTGGGCTGTTGTACTGCTATACCTCCTTTTGAAGATGGAGTGGCTTGTGCCTTTAATCTGATCATTGATTACATTAGACGGGAGGGGATCTACTTCAGATGAGCTATAGTTAGCACAGTTCGATCTAGATGATCCTTTCACTTCTTACGAGCTTGATTGATATTACGATGAGAGCCATTAGAACGAAAAAGTCTTTCAGCCGTTAATCAAGAAGATAGTGAATCTGAAAATTGTAGATGCTCATTGAAATAGTTCGATTATTTTTACGTATTCGCCGAGATAATTTTGGAATATCCTTCTAGTCAAAGCTCTCCATAGTTGTAAAAATGCGCCGCAGAAGCACTTATTCGTGTTTGAATGATAGGATTCTGCGATACTAGGGAGCTGTAGTAAGTACTGCGGATCATGATACTGAATGTCCTGTCCTCTGAGAGAATAAGTACCATTGACATCAGGTATAAGAGCATTCATGGGAAAAGAAAGGGAAAAAAACCGTTGCACGTTTCAATATACTGTATACTGTTGGCAGATGCCGTGACGCCCCGACGAGTCCTCCCATCTGCATCATATCACTTGCTCTGTCTCCCCCTCTCGCAAGATTCAGAGCTTGTTTACTTCGATATTTGATACGATGGAGCTGCCTGCAGTACTCTAGAGCTACTACAAGATCCTCCTTCCCAACCCCCCCCCCCCCCTTCTCGCGTAAAAATTACATAGATACATGAAGGTGGTGGTGGTGGTGGCGGTAACGCTATGTTGGTGGCTAAAAATAATCACCGTCGCCGAGGGAAATTTATTCGCAGACCATAGTCACTCGTGCAGTGGTACCGCAGGTAATATAATCGCGCTCTTCCTCGCTCATTATAAGATCGGTGTGATGTAATCGTGAGTAATAAGTATCCTCGCACGCGATCGAAAAAAGACGAGTAACCACTATTTCTTGGGTTATTGGAATGCAAAAAAACGTACTTCCGTTTGTAGGTATGCGTTTGGAACTACTGTATACTTCTCGAACAGCATACTTACATCCAGGATATTCTCAGACACATGAGGCACAAAAACAGTTGGTATGCACCCTATGTATTGCAACGTAGAAGGCTATAGATAAACGTTCAATTTGGCATGTGTATCTATGTATGTATAACGTATCACCGAGCGCGAAATTACAAATATTATCGAATCTATCGGGCGCGGTGCGCAATTCAGAATACGTACGCGCAGGCGCACGTATATATTATGAATAATGAACAAGCCGGTCGGTTGGTGAGTGGAATGTGCATATAGCATTTATAGCTTACGAGTGTTAACACCTAATATATATACAGGTGAAAATATATATATAGTGTTGGGCGTACGGTGCAAGGCAGCGAGAGATAAATAGTCACGAGAGGAAGTCAGAGCAGAACTCTCATAATACGCTTAGCAATCACTGCGGAGGCTGAATCTACTGGTTAGCGCACTTAACTCCGTGCCTCAGATTAAACACGCTTCAAGAGTGTCCATGTGTGAAAATATACACACGCGTTTCACAAGAAGTCACGCTTTTTGCTGTTTGATAATTGCGAGATGTTGGGGCGTTGATCACAACATTGGATCATAAAATGCATTTTAAAAATAATCCTCGCTCAATGCTTGCGTCCGCTCGATTTATTACTCGCGCACGGTATTAACGACCGGTTCGAGCTCAAATAAACAACCAGACATCGTATTGCTCGCGCTTAAGAAGGAATTGATTTAAAAAAAAAAAAAGGGGTAGAATAAGTCTCACGGACAATGATGAACGCAGCCAATTCGGTACAGTCCGCGGATACGCGTGCATGCACACCTACACCGATGGGCAGCTTTTGCGAGACCTGCGGCGGCGTGACAAATAGTCTTGGTCCATTGTCATCGAGAAGGAGACAAAAAATTAAAGAAGAAAAAGGACCCTGGAACGAGCGAGGCGCCGAGCAATCGCATATCGATTACGAAAATTAATTTCTCCCGACTCGTGTGCTATGGTGCATGTATACAAGTATTCGCGCGCGTGCCTAATAATTCACAGGGTCCTTTGTGCAGTTCGCCAGCCGACGCGTCGTGCTGGCATGTGTGCACGGACGCGGAGTCCCTTGCTTGCTTGCTTTTGCTCTCGAGGGAGTTTTCTCGACTACCACGTGTACATGCTGATACTGATAAATGCGCCGCCGCCGCCACCCCCCACCCCCCCCCACCCTGTGTACGCGTGAATGGATGAAAGGAGCCCAGCGGTGGAGGAGGAACGGGATGAGCAGATGCAAGATTAATGAAGAGGAGGAAGGAAGGGAGAAGGGAGGGAGCTTGCACGGGCATTATTCGAGCGCGAGTCGAGTGTGTGGAATATGGGAACGCGTTCCCTACTTCGTGTGTCGGGTATACGCGTGTATATGAATGTACTTCTTACACTTACCGGAATGCGTGTTAGGTGCGACGAAGGCTAGGATGACAAAGTAAGCCAGGTAGATAACGATCCCGGGTCGGCAGAGCCCGGAACTCAGCGCCGACATGTCGCCACCTGTGGATTGAACAAATGTTTTATGCATTATATTATTATTATTATTATTATTATTCTTATTATTATTCTTATTGCTATTACTATTAATATTAATAGCATCTGGTTGTTTGTGCAATTTAAATGATCACGTAGTTTTGTGTACATGCGTGCGTACATGAATACAATGTTACCATCACTACGGCGAGAGTTTTGCGCCATACGAGTAATTTTCGATTTTTATTAGTACCTACATATGGGTTCTGCAGATTTTACGCCGCTCTAATGGCGGAACAACGTTCTTTTTTTTTTTTTTTTTTTTCTCTCGCGTAGAAAGATTTCGTCAATCACTTAACGAGTAAACTGCAATCGATGGCGTATAAGTAGAATTAACTGGGAGCCATTAAACCCATCGTGTCGTTAAATTACGTACGTACAAGTCGTTTCAAGACTACCCAAACTTATGATCGATAAAAAAACCTCTTGTTCTCTTGAAAAATTAGAGCCCATACATTTTAGACTAGCGTATGCCATCCGCACGGAAATAATTATACATCCATCGGTCACGAGCTACCGGTGTGCTTTCATACGCTGCACATGGGGTGGGAATAATTCAGTCGCAGGCGTAGCTGTACACATAGTAAAGCTTATTCGCACAAAATTTTATCGTAGTAACGAAATTCCAACACCTCGTTTGGATTTGTTTCCCTCTCCCCCCCCCCCCCCCCCCCCCCCCCCCCCCCCCCCCCCACACGACCCACCCCCGCACACCAAAACACCAACGAAACGCCACGCAAACAACCCACCCGCACAGTGTACACTGCGCGAGGTATACCGTTACGGAAATATTGATTTTGAGCCGGTGCTATGCGCGATCCCTCTCCGTTAGACGACTCGCAGCGCGCGCTCCCTCATTTGTCTAAAATACATGTGCTTACGCGGCGAACGCTCGTTTCGCGTTGGTTATCATCGGCGCGCATTTGCATCGGGCAAACTTTGGCGCGGGACTCGACGCCGAGTTTAGGAGCACAGGTATCAACAGGGTACAACCGATAACGCACGTCTCCGGGAACTCGAATTTTCGCAGGGCACGGTGTAATTCGACGAGCTATGCACGTATATACACACACGCGCATCTCGGAAAAACGCGCCAGACGCTCCTCACGCCGACGCCTCGCTTTCCGCGATCAAACGGGCGTCGCGCGAAAGCCTGGGAACAAAGTCCCTCGGCGCTCCGGCGCAACGCGGCGCGAAATTCGCAGCGTCGCTCGTTCGCGACAAATTACCGCGGTCCGCGCGGGGGGGGCGCGCGCGTATTATTATAATGCAGCGTGGCTCGTGCGCGCGCTGCCGCGCCGGCCGGCACTCGGCGCCCCCGGGATTCCGGATTTGCGCGGCACGAGCGCGCACCGCGGGCGGCCATTGTGCGGCCGGCCGGATCCTCCCACGCTCGCGGAAAAGTTCCTCCGCGTCGGTCGGGAAGGGCCGTTTTCACGCTCTCAGTCGTACGCGCGTGCAAATACGCTCGTTAAGTCGCTTTACGAGACTGGCCGGCTGGAACGGCGCGCGCGCAGTACACACCACACGGGGGAGAGGAAGAAGAGGGGGGGGGGGGGCGCGAACACGCACGCGGGCGCGCCCGGGCGAGTCGGAAGGAGCCCCCCCCCCCTAATGAATCCCCGCGCCCCTAACTCTATATTTCTCCGTGCGTTATAAGCGCGCGCAGTCCTCCTCCGGAGTTGGCGCGAGGGCTCTAAGAACTTTATTGCGCCGCGCTGTGCGGGTATGTACACGTGCGTGCCGAGTCCAGTGCGTCCCTGTATACTCCGCAAATGTTCTGTATATTGCGAGTGTGTAGTTTTTTTTTTCCCCCTTCCCTCTTTATTTTTACGGAAAGCATGACGGATGATCCGCTGGATTTTCGTGCACTCGCGGCCGGTTGTAGTAGTAGTAGTAGTAGTAGTAGTAGTAGTAGTAGTAGTAGTAGTAGTAGTAGTAGTAGTAGTAGTAGTAGTAGTAGTAGTAGTAGTAGTAGT
>JAPYYV010003562.1:0-21683 GCA_030522625.1 Copidosoma aretas
CTTTAAATCCTTTAACGAGGATCCATTGGAGGGCAAGTCTGGTGCCAGCAGCCGCGGTAATTCCAGCTCCAATAGCGTATATTAAAGTTGTTGCGGTTAGCTTTACGGCTTTAAAGTCTATGTGAGCTTTACATAATGCTAAGCGCATGAAAAAGTTTTACTTCTGCATGCAACGGGAAGATGCAAGTGATGAAGAGCTAAAAGCTTGAAGATATCGTAGCACCACTTCTGTATTGTGTTGGTCATCAGGTGAGCTTATTGCAGAGGTAAAAATAGTCAGATTTACCTCACAGATAAGGGCGTTTAGTTGGGGCCCTTATAAATTGACACCTTTGAAGACCTTTTCCACAGTCATCAAATTTTTTAACGCAATAATATGTGCTATCCTACATACAGAGTTATAGTTCAGCGGTAGAGCGTTCGATCGCAGATCGAAAGATCCTCGGTTCGATTCCAAGTGCCCTCTTAAAGTTTTTTTGCAGATGTAACTATATGTTTAAATCATTTGTTGGTCCTGACAAGGACCGATTGTTTATGATCTCTAATTTTCTTTTGGCTCCTCAAGCCGAGTAGCGAAGGTAGCAATGTCGTTCTCTAATGCTTCGTTTTACAGTTTCCTCCAACGTGGGTGCAGCTCTTGCATCTATCTGAGGTGACTTTCAGAAGTGCGGCGGCGATGGTTGTTCTAGTCCTGCCAGAAAGAAATCTTCATCTGGGGGCAGGTTGTTTGCCTGCGTCCAGATGTTGAATGCCATCTGGAACTCGATGGGTGGAGTCTCCGTAAAGGAGTCCTCGGGAGAGCTTGCTGTTCTGTCATTATAGCTTCTATATGTTGAATAAGTCTGAGTGCGTGAAATAGCCTCCTTACATTTTATAGCTTTCCCGTTGCTACTCCGATTATTACCCCCACTGCACTAGAACCTACTTCAAAAGTTTCTCCTACCAGCGTACGCTTCGGAGTAGCAACTGTAAACCTTATGTAAAGGGGCTATTCCACACTCGCGTGTCATTTGTAACTCAGACGTCGCATAGACTGACGAGATTTTTCAGGCTCCTCGAACGCCGCACAGGCTGACGAGCTGCCACTCCTCGTCGCTGTCCGCCGCTGCTTATTGCAATCGTCCACCAGTGTTGTTGCTCATCGCCCACCGAATGCTACTCCTCGTCGTCGACGCTGTCCACCGCTGCTGCTCATCGTCCATCGTTGCTGCTGCTCGTCGTCGTTACTGTCCACCACCACTGCTGCTCATTGTCGTCGTTGTCGTCGACGCAGATATGTGTTTTTCGACGCCGCACAGTGAGACAAAACGCCAAAAAGGTGTCAAAATTCCCGCTTCAACTCATATTTGCTTCAAAAAATTATTTTAAGATATGATTTCACTCGTCTTAAACTCTATTTTCAGAATTCGTTTTCCTCGCGTGTTTACGTTATTATAATCGTCCTGTAGGTGGCGCCAAAATCGTCACAGTGGTCATATCTAGTTGCTTACACTGAATTTACTTGAAGGTTTTAACCAAGAAAAACAAGTAAGTAGTCATTTTCATGGTTTTTAGGGGCGCTAAATACGAATATGATATTTATCTTTCAAGAAACGATTGTTGAAGCATATTGTTTAAACTAATATGAAACAAAAAAATTGTCAATTACAAACGACGTATGATTTTCATAGTTTTTGGGGGCGCTTAACACGAATGTGATATATATTTTGCAATAAATGATTGTTTTAGCATATTGTTTAGACAATTGTATAACAAAAAATTTTTGAATTATAATCGACGTATGATTTTCATATTTTTTGGGGGCGCTGAACACAAATTTTATATTTTTTTTTCGAAAAATGAATGTTCAAGCAAATTGTTTGAACAAATATTACACAAAATTTTTTTAAATAATAAATGACGCATGATTTTCACGGTTTCGGGGGCGCCAAACACAAATTTGATATGTACTTTGCAATATGTAGGTATAAGTAGGTTTGCAACGCTTTAAACGATTCTTTCGGTCAGCGATATTTTGTTTGCAACTGTACTACCTTACAATTTAACGATATCGATATGCTAGCTGAAGCTGATGTTAACCCTAATTTATTGAAGTATAATTTCTCCGTTTTACGCACGCATATTCGTCTTATGGAGGTTGTTTTGCACATCACCTATTAAACGAATCTTAGAAGAAGTAATGTTAGTATAACATCAACTCTTCTCCCATAGATTACGTGTAGCTATGTTTTTGTTACAAATCGTGATCTGAAAAATAGGATTTTCAGTATTAAAGAAAGTCTTCCAATACATTATTGTTGTATACTTTTTTTATAAATCGTCATGTAATATATAATTTTTCTGTACGTAGCAAAATGGCATGGAAATATAAAACGATATTAGATTTATGTATATATGTTCGTAGGGCCATATATGCCATGATGGTGTATATATATATATATATATCTTTTTTTTAATTTAATTCATTTGAAAGATATGAGATTTAATTGCAATGAATATCTTGATTTTCTATATAATAGCTACTTTTTCCGGCGACCATTAAAATAAAATAAAATTATAACGTACATCATAATACATCCTTACTTTAATAATTAAGGATAAAGTTTTGCAGATGTAGTAACGTTCAAAGTATTATTCTGCGTTATTTATTATCAATTTCGGGTTTTTATCTAATGACTTGTGTTAAATACCATTTTTTATTCATTAGACGAATTTTTTTGAAGTTGTGAATTTGTGGATTGATTTTAATGTTATTTTCAAGAATTGATACTAATGTAAGCGCAGCAACCTTACTTTTATATTTGAAATACAATAAATGTCATATTATTTGTAAGTGATGCTGAAAAAAGTATTTATCGCCATGCAAAAATATCTGTAATTTTAAACGACTACTATTTAAAATAATACTTACTCTGCAGACGAATCACAAAATTTTTTGATAAGATTCTAAAAGATGAGAAATATATAACTTATGAGAAAAGAAAAAAAATACAGGATGCTCTTCATGAAGAATTAGATGTATTAGTTGACTCTCCATGTCAAGGATCTGGCAACACCACCAACGGCAGTATAGCTTGTACATTTCTTAATAACATAGATACTATAGCTGAAATTACTGGTACACTCGTAATTAACACTAGAAAATCCAGTGAGAAGAATTTTTCTCCATAAAATAATATTTGTTTTTTAGGATTCGATCATGAACTACTAAATATATTTAAAGTGATATGTGCTGTTATATCGTCTAATAGAGCAATAGATGCAGATAAGTTTAATACTTTCTGTCTTGGTACTGCAAAACGATATACAGATTTATATGACTGGTATTTCATGACAACTACAATCCATGTAGTGCTTATTCATGGTCACAAAATCATACAAAGTTTATTTCTGCCTATTGGGATGATGTCTGAGAAGACACAAGAAAGTAATCACAGAATTTTGAAGTTATACCGGGAGCATTATACAAGAAAAATGTCTCGGTGCGTAAATACATGGTAATAAATTCCACTAAACCACTACATGTTAATGTTTGATATATTTGTGAAGTGTATAATGCATTAGTTACTTTAGAGAATTTTACTTGAAGTGTTATTGATGATCATATTGATATTTTGATTATAACGTATCATCAAAACTTTTCTACAATTATCTTTTAATAAATCAAAATAATATAAAATAACAAATTTGAAAATACCAACTATTTTTTGATTTAATAATAGTAGAAAAAACGCAACGAGTAATTTAAGAAAAATCTTTCAAAGCTGGATGATTAGAACTATTTTGATTACTTGTGCTGTACTACCCATTAAATTCATATTTACGGCGTATAAGAATCAAGTAGCTAGCCTTTAAAATGATTCTTTGCAAAGATAAAATCAAAAGAATACTCTGAGATATCTACACATTTGTTTAAGAAATTCTTGAATATCAATACAAATTTATAATAATTTCCAGCTTTCTTTGTATTTCAATTTTGTGATATTTATTTCTTTTACTAAGAGAGAAGTGATGAATGTGAAATCACTCAATTAACATTTACGTAGAAAAGTTAACAGTCTTCTTGATGCATAATATTTATAGAATTTCAACATAAAATATTTACTATACTGATAATTGTATACATATTACAGCACGGCAAGAAACGAGGATATGTATAACCTGTTTACATTTGAACTCAGATCCATTACTTTCATTAATACGAAACATTACGAAAATGATAAAACCATTAAAATGAATGTCATCTGTATTTTGTATATATATATGAACCTAGATATATTTATTAGTTCCCTTAACAGAATCCTTAAACAGTCGTTTTTTGCAAAATTATTTTCAGACTTGTAATAAACAAAGTCAAAAACTATGGAAATTATGTATAATTTGGATTTTGCAAAAGTTTGGTGTATTATTTGTTTAAACAATATGCCTAAAAAATCGTGTATTGCAAAGTAAATATCAAATTTGTGTTCTGCGCCCCCAAAAACCATGAAAATCATGCGTCATTTATGATTAAAAAAATTTGTGTTCTATATTTGCGTAAAAAATTCACTTGTACAATCGTTTATCGCAAAATTAAGCTTAAATTCGTGTTCAGTGCCTCTGAAAACCATAAAAATTAGATGGTGTCTGTGATTTGAAATTTTGTTGCTATATGATTGTTTAAACAATGTACTTTAACAATCGTGTATTGCAAAATAAATATCACATTTGTGTTCAGCGCCCCTAAAAACTATGAAAATCATACGTCGTTTGTAATTTACAATTTTTTTGTTCAATATTTGTTTGAGCAATATGCTTGAACAATCGTTTATTGCAGAATAAATATCAAATTCGTATTTAGTGCTCCCAAAAACCATAAAAATTACTACTTATTTGTTATTCTTGGTTTTAACCTCCACGGAAATCCAACGTAAGCAACTAGATACGGCCACTGTGACGACTTTGGCGGCGCCTTCAAGATACATATAATAACGTAGACACGCGAGGGAAACGGATTCTAAAAATAGAGTTCAAGACGAGTAAAATTATACCTTGAAATAATTTTTTAAAGCAAAATTCAGTTAAAGCGGGAATTTTGACACTTTTTTTGGTGTTTCGTCTCACTGTGCGCGGTAATGGCTAACATTTTCGATGTTATACTTCTATAGGCGCGTTATGCAAGGGGTAAATCAATGATTTTAAGTTTCTCTCTCTTTCTCTAAAATATATGACGGAAGTGAATTTCTCTCGCAACCGAAAGTAAATTTGAAACCATATTTTGCCTTTCTCTTCTTTCTTTCTAAAACGTGCGATGGTGCGTTTGAGTTCCTATTCTCTCCTTCCCGGTTTAGGTTATTACTTACACTGCCTCTTATACGCTGGTTCATAACTATTTTTTAAATACAATTTTTATTCACTATTTATTTATAAATTTGTTAATTAATATTTGATTTTTATGTTAAATAATAATGAATTATTAATCAATTATTTATTTAATTAAATATTCTTTTTGAAACTTTAGAATCAAAGTTTTACATTATTTTACCGTACATAGAGACATGGGTAAAAAGAGAGAGAGATGGAGACATACCCTTTTTTTTATTATAAGTCAATTCATATACAAAATTTAATGGAAAAATTATTTGATTTTCATTGCGTCTTATTCATTAAAAATTATTTCATTCGTGAGTAAGGTGATTTTTAAAATTATAGGGTTCTACTGTTGGTGCGTTATGCACGAACGTAAGTCAACAATTTCAAAATTTTCTCTCTCTCTATGAATATGCAGCGGAAGTAAATTTTTAATTTTCATTCAAATCCTAAAAAAAAGCCACGATCGCTATCTTTTCGAAGCGGTTACTCACTTCCTCTCATATTGTGGTTCATTACTTATTCTTATTTGAAATTTTTTCACCGCTTAATAAATAATTTGTTTTTAAATATTTTATTCATGATGTACATTAATAAATTACTTATCTAATTAAATAATTGTTTTCTGATCGTTCAAAGCAAAGTTTTACATTCACACATGAAAATAGTAATTACTAAGTATTTTGATTTAAATACAGTAAAAAATTACCAAACAATTTTTGCACGCTCGGCAGATTAATGCAAGACGCCTAGTATTTATTTAACAGGTATTTATTATGACTTCACCTCAAACTATTCGAAAATACGCGATATCTCAAAAAGGAAGTAAAATAGACTAAAAATAACAATTTTTATGGGTTTTCTAAAGAGAAAGAAAATCATGGCCGAGCACAAATATAGATATGGTGGTTAATGTAGAAACATAACCTTAATTTTTAGTCTTTTAGATGTACCTATATAGATGTAATGGAAATTTGATAGTTTAAAGTACGCATTTGATATTTAAAAGTTATGTTGGCATACTCGTAAATGAATCTGTACCTGGTGATGTATCAGCGTAATATAATTATATAGATTAATGTTTTCATACTGATGATAATACATATTTAATTATTATATACATTATTAAGGTATTTATTAGTTTAAGTTCTAGTTGCATTTAACTCCAGGGATGTAAATATTAATTAGGTACGTTCACACAAAATTGGCTCTGGACTGCTCGTCTTTGAATCTCTAAGCTTTATAGGCGTTTGTCAACAGTGATTAGATTTTTATATGAATTTCGCCCTCTTAGTCAGCCAGAACTTGGTTAGGTTAATATTCTATTAAAGATTAGAAATGCATTCAAAGATTTTAAAAAGGTTGGTAAAGTAAAAATGACCCGAAGCCTAGAAATTTCTACGTTGCAACAGGTTAAGGATAATTTTGAATACTTTAAAACCTATAATTCTTCCATTTTTCAACTAGATGAGGTAGACTTTTATTATGAGTCCTTCAAGGACACAGTTTATGAGAATGGTGAAGCCCAGTATTATTATGTTGTAGGGGATTTTAAAGATTTTCTTCTGTCTTAAAACACTGGTGTTCCTGCCTTGTATAAACCACCTGTCCCACCGAACCCGAAAAATTTCAAAAATGTTCCTCTTTGCTGACCATGGATCTACCTACCTTTTCCGGTAGCTTTAAAAATTGAGAGAATTTTCGAGACGTTTTTCGGGCTTTGGTACTCGGAAAGCAAGAAATATCCGCTATTCTCTAGTATCAATACTTGCGAACCTATGTGTCGGGAGAGGCATTGGATTTATTAAAAATTTTTTTTTGGAAAAAATTACAATCGAGTGTTATGACCAGAATACTACTAGTCAATTACACTATTACTAGATTTTATGATATTTAGTGTCGTTTATTTACTACTTATACAAATTGAATCTTTAGTTGTCTGGCCATGAAAGCTAGCTCCTGTTTTGAAATTAAACGACTCTCTAAAGGCATGATAGATAGAAGGCAGGGCGATAAAGATGTCTTTATCGCTCTCGTAGCTGGCCGTTTTGTTAATAATAGTAATAAAGATTGGCAAAGAGATCTTGGAAGTAGCACTAACCCTGCAACAATCTAACAATTAAAAGAGTTTGTTTCTTCCTAGATTATAACTTTCGAGGCCTATGTTAGAAAGCCAGTTCACCAGACTAACTCTGATAGTCAAAAAGACAAACTTGTTAGGACTTTAACGATTCACAAGAGCTCAGCAAATCAAACAGATATTTGTGGTACTAAGTGCTTTGTATGCGACCAGTTTTATCGTTTGCATAAGTGTGATACTTTCAAGACTAAATCATGAGATGTAAGAAAACAATGCATTGTTGATAAGCGCCTATGCTGGAACTGTTTGGGTAAACACTCAAAAAGCCAGTGTAAGTCTAAATTTACATGTTTGATATGTCATAAGGGACAACACACTCTGATGCACAGGGATCAGACTGGTAGCTATGCTGCTGGTAGGTCCCAAGGTTCTGACAGGTTGGCTGAAAGTAAAATCCCAGAAAAGCACGCAGGCCAACCTTCCAATACTCCTAGTGTTAATTTAAATGTTTCTCATTATGTACGTCGATACAGGTCTCCTAAGGTCCTTATAGCCACGGCCCGTGTCTTTGCTTTTCATCCTGATGGCTTATGCACGTTGGTGAAAGCGATGGTGGATCGGGATTCCTAAAGTTCTTTAATAACTATCTCCTTGTGCGATTTAATGGCATTAAGGAAACTTCGTGCAAACACTTCATTGACTGGTGTTGTCAATCAGGTGATAGCCGTGGTTAAAAGTTTAGTTCGTTTCGTTATTCATCCCCATTTTGATTCAAATTTCCTTTGTGAGATAGATGGTTCGGTTGTTCCCAAAATTTTCGCTTACTAACGACCTATTTCAAGGGAGATTGTTAAACTAAAATACATGTCTGCCTTGGTTTTAGCTGATCCAGATTATTGTAGTCTTGACAGGATATATGTTCTACTTGATACCTTGATTCATGCTCTCATCATTGATGGTGTTCGTGAGGGTATGGCTAGCCAACCTAATATCTATCTTCCTCTAAACTTGGATGGTTGGTGTCTGGCCCAGTATCTCGCGGGTCCTATCCCAATTCCTCCAAGCCTGTCACATTACACATATCAAGCGAAGAAAAACTCAAGGATTTAATACAAAAGTCTTGGCTGATTTAAGAGCCTTTATTTGAGCCCATTCGGTCAAAAGAAGACTAAGAATGTTAAAGTCTCTTCGTTCACTCACACTCGGGCTTACCTGATGGTCGTTCTGTGGACAGTCTTTCATTTAACTTATCCTACAGATCGGCATATGATATGTTTAAGAATTTGGAGAAACGATTGCTAACTGACCAACAATTGCGGGAAGCGTATAATTCTTTCATGGGTGAACATCTTAGACTGGGACATATGATTGGAACTCCCGATCCAAGGCTGGCTTTCTTTTTCTGCCCCATCAGGTGGTGTTACAGCCTTATGGTCCCAATTTCAAGCTGAGAGTATTTTTTAATGAATCTTCCAAACGTTCCAATGGATTTTCGTGAAATTTAATGTTATATTCTGGTCCTAATCTGTTGTTACATCTTTTTGAGATTGTTTTAAAGTGGAGATGCTATAAATTAGTTTTTACTTCAAACATGGATAAAATGTTCCGTCAAATATCTGTAATTTCCAAAGTTCAAGTTTGCTAAGCTATTCTCTGGCATCCAGATCCTAACGGGCCATTAAAAACCTTCCAGTTAACAACAGTGACCTATGGTTTGGCGAGTTCCCCATTTTTGGCAACCCGAGTACTGAGGTAATTAGCTCGTGATTATTCATAGTCGCATCCTAAAGCTTCTCAAATTGTTCAAGACGAAATGTATGTAGATGACTATTTGTCAGATGAATATTTGTCAGGTGGTCACTCTCTTGAAAAAGTAAAAACTAAAATTGATGATTTAGTAGCCCTAACTCAGCTGGGTAAGTTTCCGCTGCAAAAATGATCTGCAAGTGATCCGTACGTCTTGGTGAATATCCCCACTGAGTTTTAAATTAAACGGGAAAATGATATTAAAGAAAGTGGTGAAACAATTTCTGTTCTTGGATTATTCTAGAATCCTCTGTGATTTTTTTCAAATTTAGTTCTCCGTTCGTGATCCTCCCAGCTGTTGGACTAAGAGAAAACTCTTGACACATGTAGCAAAAAATTTTGACCCACTGAGATGGTTCGCACCATCTTTCATTGTCATTAAAACCCTTTTTCAACCTCGCTGGTTGTTAAGATTACCGGGTGATGAACCACTCCCGCAATCAGTAGTAGTTAACTAGGTACAATGGTGTGGTGAGATCCCTGTCGTTAATCGAATTTTCATTCCGCGTTGGAACTACTATTTACCTGATGTTAGTACCATTGAAGTGTATGGGTATGCTGGTGCATCCAAGTTGGCCTACGCTGCTTGTGTTTATGTCACAGTTGTTGTTGTTGATGGAAAGCGTTATGTTTCTCTCCAGATAGCTAAAACCAAGGTAGCTCCGATAAAGACGTTAAGTCTTCAACGGTTAGAGCTCTGTGCCGCTCAACTGTCGGCAATAATAGTTCGTTATTTTTTAGATACTTGCTTTTGTTCAGATGTTCTTGTCCATCTATGGACTGATTTACTTAATGTTCTTCATAGGCTCAGAGCCCCTCCATCAAAATGGCCTGTTTTTGTAGTGAATCGTTGTTCGACAATTTATGAATTGATAACTGGCACCACGCTGCTTTAAAGCAAAATCCTGCATGTATGGCCTCTCGTTGACTATTTCTTAGTCAATTTGCGGACCAACGGTTGTAGTTTACTGGACCTGATATACTCCACGAGCTTACACCTAGTTATCCCATGTTTATGGTGGAAGTTATAGATGATTTGTCTTTAGTAAATCTTGTGTCTACTGGTGAAACCAAGGATATTTATTCCTTCGTTGACTTTCTATGTTCTCGTATTTCAAAGTGGAGACGTTTTCTCCGTGTAGTTGCTTAGTGTATTCGTTTTGTTTATCGGAGTTTGGTTGAGGTCCTTACAAAAAGAATCGATACTGCGTTCCAAGCTAGATTATCGTTTATTGCCGTTCAAAGTTTCACTCACCAGTCAACATCAGATTTGACATTAGGCGAATTAAAAGGCACAGGTCTATTTTTAATTTACATCCATCGAGGAAAGCATTTTTTATCTAATGTCGTCGTCAAACTTAGAAATCAAGGATCCCCAGTAGAACGCTAAAAACCTCTGCCTACTTCTTGTCACTTGCGCAAATTGGTGCCTATTACTTCTGATGAACTGTTGAAGGTGAAGGCAGGTTGAGTAATTCTTTGCTGGACTCCGATGGCAAGCATTTTTTAATCATGTACGGGATGGATGCTTTAATTCTGATGTTAGTTGAGTATTACCATCTTATTACATTGTATGGTGGTATTCAGTTGACTGTCACCTCTATTCATCACCAATATTTGATTCTAAAGGGTAGACAAGTTGTTCGTGTGGAGTTCAGTCGTTATTTAAGGTGCAGACGATATGCTGTACTGCCTTAATCCCAGTCAATGAGCGATCTTCCCAATGCTCGAGTTTTGCCCTGTCCGGCTTTTCAGAAAACCGGTGTCAATCTCGCTGGACCCTTTTCGGTTCGGTTATCTAAGTATTGTAAAAAAGAACCCTTAAAGGTTATGTGGTCATTTTTGTGTGTATAGTCACACGGCGGAAGCCTTTATCACATCTTTCCATCGTTTCGTGTCCTGACAAGATCATTGTTCGGATCTCTACGGCAACCGAGGTACCAACATTGTGGGTGCCGATCTCAAGTTAAGAAAGGATTGTCATCAATTTATGTCAACGGTTTTATTTGCCAATTCCCTGAGTTCGTTGGGAACTCAGTGGCACTTCAACCCCCTTAGTGTTCCACACTTTGGGGTTTTGGGAGGCTGCAGTAAAATCTACTAATTTTCATTTAAAACGTGTGATTAGTGAGCAAGTACTTACTTTTGTCGAATATTCCTCGTTGCTTTGCCAAACTAAGGCATGGCTAAATTCTAGGCCTTTGTGCCCACTTAGTAATGATCCAGGAGACTTGATTTCGCTGACAGCAGCTCATTTTCTAAATCTCAGGCCTTCTATTCGATACCTAAACCTAATTTTTCCACTGAAAATATACCCCCTTGCGATGATGGAAGTCACTGACCCAGGCGCTTTGGGTGTTCATGGAAAGATGGTTAAGTGAATAGCTTAACTTGTTGTTATCTCGAACTAAGTGGTTGTCTCCTCACCACCTATTGAAAGTTCAAGACCACGTTTTGATAAATAACTAATTAACGTCTCGCGGTAGGTGGCCTTTGGGAAGGATTGTAAAGATATTTATAGATCCCAAATCACTTGTGCGGGTTGTAAGGGTCAGGACGGGTAATTCCGAGCTAACTAGACCTATTCATGAATTGATTCTCATGAAAACCGTTTCTGAACTTGAATCTAAACAAAACAACTGATTGTCTCTTATGTTTTGATTTATCTTAAATGATTTATTTGTACTTTGTTAAACCTTATAGTTAGAATTTTGCAGTCATCAGAATCGGTGTGAGTGAATACACGATTCACCTTATTTTTTTTTTTATTTTCCGTTACCATTTCAGTTTGAGTATTATCAAATGTGTTTCGATGTGTATTCGTTCAAACTTCAGTACATCAACCTCGGGAGTATGTATAACATCAAGTTTATATTCACTTGAATATTATCATTGTCGTGGAGCAAAAATTAATTTGTATTCATTAAATTGATTATTGTAAACTCGTGCCAAGAAATTTGGGCCAATTGTAAGCTTACATACGTGTAAGTATTCGGCCAATGGCGTCTCATTGGGCTTTACGAGCGAGAAGACGACGTGACGAGTGTCGCAACTATAATCAGTCCGCACCGAGCACTCATGCAAGCGAGTCTAACGGCTGGCTGTTACTTTTTTTAAAATTACTTGCTTTATTCTCTTTTGCACTAAAGTGCCCCCTTTTTCCAAATAACAAGTAATAAAAAGTGCGTGATACAAAATATTTAATTGTAACAAGTAATCATTTACACATTTCTTTTGTTGTAAAAATCTGTTGTTCTTATTTGTCTTTGGGGTTAAGTGCTGACTGTTATTTCTTGTTCAATATATTCAAGCGAACTTTTAGTACTCTGTAAAGTGTACTTTTTGAACATATCCCAGAAACTCCTACTTCTCATAGTATCCGCCTCACCAACCTTTTCATACAGTCCATTTATCGTTTTAATCTTAAACATTTTATCCAATCTGATTAAAATGGTGTTGGATTAGTTACGTCTTAGTGTAAATCTGCGTATTTTATAGTTTTTAAAAAATTCGCACTGTCGTTAATCCAGCAGATCTAACTGCAGTACTTTTATGATGACTCAGAAACGTATAATTTAAAAGGTTAATTTATTGTCAGCAGAATCAAAGCCATACCTTCGATAATTCCCAAACAGTCATATACAGCTAGATGCTTTTAAAGAATTAAACAAGAATTCAATTCCTTTATCTCTTAAGATTAAATATGTTTCAGTTAAAAAAAAAAATTCTGTTGTGTTCGTCACAAGATAAGGATTCAATCTAAATTAAATAGATTAAAAAATATTATAGTAAATAACTGTCGATCTTTATCTTATTCGTTACTATAACAACACAGCTGTCTCGGTATCGCAGTACCTTCTACAGATGTATGTACGACAAGACTTCATTATATATAGCGCTAGTTTCATGAATTCACACGCTATCGTCATGAGTTTGATATCAATGGAGTAGTATATACTGATCGTACATAGTCGATATTTCTGATCAATGTGAATTTAAATTTAGTAACGGTGAATTATTCAAGTCTAGCATGCCGTTTAACAAAACATTAGAATACTGCAATTTTGTAGTTTCGCTAACTTCTAGAGAATGTAATTTTGTTTTTTTATGTCAGGTATTAAAATTGTCATTATAAATGTGACAACACTCAAGAATATCGGTTGCATAACTAGAAGTATCAAGTCTATTTTTTTGTGTTCTTTGAGTCGATGTTTACATGCTCTGCCTGTTTGACCCCTATATGTTCATTACCCCTTACGAAGAGGCGGGAGACTTTAATTGCTATTTAGTATTTCGATTTTTTGACTTAATATCTATGATTTTAGGATTATCAGCATTATTGAATTTCATTTTTGTATTATTTGTAATTCTTTATTATATTTCTCAGAGCATAATAGAATGAATAGAAGTCTGTACATATAACTAGAGTATGTATAAATTTGGTGTGAGAACGGATCGATTAAATTTTTATGTATTGCGATCTCTGTGTGGGTAAGTACATCAAAAATACTATGTTCTAACTGATCGTGTACTCTATGTAAAGTCGAATCCTAGAAATTGTGTCTGTTATTATCTTCTCGTTTTAATATACACTTAATTTTTTCCTGTACTTTATTAATGTATTTGATCAATACGATCAAGCTGTCTCCTTGTACCTGTCCAGCAGAAAATGACGTTCCTGACGTAACGATACCAGAATAATAAACTATTACCGAGATCGAGTTCCATTATTTTTTCTTCTAAGTGATTTACAAAAACTTCTTATTGTGAGTCCGTAGCGAGATATATTTTAGTTTAAAATTGAAAAAACTTATCTTTTAATAAAATCTGAAGTATTTGTGGAACATATTTTGAGACTATTTCATTTACTATAGATAGATATGAATCTCGTGGTCTATGTAATGAATTCAATGAGTTTCTTAGATGATTTGTATGCTAGTGAACTTTACAACGAGACAACTGGTCTTATGAGCATAATGTTTTGGTGTGATCTATTTAAGAAACATAGTTTTGGTGGTTGTAGATTTATTTGGATAATTAAGCAGTAAGGAAATTGTGACAAAAATGTAAAATTTTTTGTGATTCTAAAAGTACTTGTTAGAATTTTTGAGTGGAGTCTTTCTTTAGTTCTGTAAAACTACCAGCATTTAAAACTCATGTCTCAGAACGTATTGATTTCTGTCAATCGACTTAACTATATTGTCCTTGTCCGCTCAATTCACAACAACATAGCTTGATTTAATTTTACTTTTAATGTTGCGACCTATTTCTGGACAATTATTTTTCTCGAAAAATGAATTTTCTTTAATCAAACTAGCAAACAGATATTTTTTTCTTCTAAATTGTTGATGAAAATAGTAGGTAAAAGTTTTTTGTTACAGAATAGGGTTTTACATTCAACGGCAGATTGTTCTTATATTTTGTTAGAGTCATTAGAAAATAAATTAATTTCGAACCTGTTTTCGAGTAGAGAAGTTTTGGTGTCAGAAAATTAAATATTTGATGAGTTAATGAATCCATGAAGAAATTTATGATGTGAATATTTATGCGATGCATACTGCTGCTAAGTCTCTGCAGAAATAACGCCATGCGCCTCAGAGGCACACTGGTCACGTAGTTACTTTTAATAGCTAGGGATCAGTTAAGTTAATGCTTTTGACAATTGTATTTTAAAATAAAATTTTTCTTTATTTATTATATTTTATTTTCTTTCAGATTAAATATGGTTGAAGAAATACAGAATGTTTGTGTTGTCGTTCGTTTAAGACCAATGAATACAAAGGAGATAGATAGAAACTGTCAGAATATAGTGGATATTGATACCTTTAACAATGTTCTTACTGTTTGTAATCCAAATATTGCTGATGAACCACCAAAAATTTTTTCATTCGATGCTGTTTTTGACTGCAAATCAAGTCAAGTTGATATTTATAATGAAATTGCAAGACCTATAGTTGAAAAAGTTTTGCTCGGATATAACGGCACAATATTTGCATATGGACAAACAGGAACAGGAAAAACTTATACAATGATAGGAACCAAAAGCTCACCACGTTTGAGGGGCATTATACCTAACTCGTTTGCTCATATATTTGGATTCATCGCTAAAGCCAACGATAATCAGAAGTAAGTATACAGCGTGCATATATTTATCACACTCTTTGAACCTTTAAGACATAAAGTTGCTTAAATTTTATGAAATATAAATTTTTTTCGTTTAATCGTTGAATTTAACAACGTGCAGACCAAGAACTTAGATTTTTATGAATGAAATGCTGTGAATGACCTAGATTAGTCGTTTGAAAGTGTGTTTTCAATAATTAATGATTATTTACCAAGTCATGTACGCCTTTTTTCTTCCCCACCAATGAAATATTATTGCATAAATTTCGCACAAACTATTTATAATAATTTTTTAAGTTACTATAGAATAATGATAGAAAATGTAATATCTTGGAAGATGTGTTCTTAGTCACGAAGGAGCAAAGTGAATGATTGATTTTCCTTGGACATAGTAAGTCTTTGAGAATGTTTTTTCTCTTCTCAAGGGCATTTAATATGTACCTAAAAGCTTCTATCCTACTGGCTATTTTACTCGGACAATTATCTATTAATTATGCAATATATAGATTTCTTTCGCAATACAATGAACAGACGCAAAAATCTAATGTATTCAGGGATGAACACGGCCAAATTTAATTGCAATATATAGCAAATTAAAAGACAACAGTTACATTTCGTGATCATAAAGGAGTTCTCGTATTCTAAATTGCAACTTCCATCAAAAAATTTTGGATCAAATGACCTGAAATTCTTATAGGACCTATGAAATAAAAAGACTTATGTATATTTTCTTATACTTTTTGAAAATATTGAGTATTAAATGAAAAAATAGAATACTTTTCTTTGAATGCGCTCTTATCTAACACATAATAATTAATGACATCCGGTACCTTTCACGCATTGATATTTGTATAATAATGCTTGGTTATTTATGCGCTAAAAACCAGCAAATAATTTTTGACAAATCTTATTATAACTAGATATTATGACAAGAATGTACTTAACATTAGATAGATAACCGCTAAAAGAACTAGCCTTTCGTTTCGAAAGAAAACCTTAAAATTAAATAGCTACCCATCTGAATATCAACTTCTAAAAGTACGGTGTTCTGCAAAATGAAAAACTTAGAGTAGTAGGGGACTACGAATATTTAGGGTTGTGATTCACGAAAAAGAACACGCTTGGTCTTCAAGTAGTAAAAACGTCAAACAAAGTTGTGAATGTAGTGAACACGGTGTAGAGAATTTGGAAGAGAGCCAACGTAAGGAGAACATAGAAAAAGTACAAGGAATGTTTGTTAAGATGTCTCTGGGTATCAGCAGAAATACACCGGCCTACATATGGAGAATGAAGGCTAACAGAAAAAGCTTGGAGATTGAAACCATGAGAAGAGCAGGCAAACACATAATGCATTTAGCAAAGAGGAAAGGGGACACTAGATGGCCTAGGATCTGTTTGAAAGAGGAGCTGAGATGCGTGGAAAATATAAATGCAATCAAGTGGCATAAATCAGTAGCAGCAGCTTTTGAAAGAATAGGAGATGGGATAGGAATTACACGTGAATTCGATAATGAGGAAATAAACAAGCTTGTAAAATACAAGATGGTCTCACGATAAAAACTAATTCCACGTGTCTAAAAGGTCACTAAGTGACTTGCCATTTGAAATTACTCATTTCTGACGAGTATTACTTTAGCATAAAAAAATATGAATTTAAATCGCTGTAGAAATTCATTGTACAAAAGATTTATTAAATCTTTTTTCTTCTCAGAATTACTGAATAAAAAAGAATAAAAGATGAAAATTGATTTCCATAATCGTTATTAGTTGCATTGACGGAATCCAGTAATTAAAAAGAAATGTCTTCTAACCTTGGATATGATTAATTCAATGAGCTATAGCGTGTCTACTGACAAATTATATTTAAACTAGCATACTTGCAATATCTAAAAAGTATATTACAATAAGATGATTCATTGATTTTTATTTATAATATTTTGAATATTATAGTTTTTAGAAGACGTCCAAAGTATTAATGAGTTTCGTAAATTTATAAAAAAAATTAGGGGTATCCTGAAATCAGGTAATAAATCTTGCTTCTTTAGAAAGGAAGCTTTGTATCAGTTAAAAAAAATATTCGTGGAAATACGTTATAAATGTTTTATATAGTGTCTAAAGTAGAAAAATACTATCCTTAAAAAAGTCCGTATGTGTTTGTGTGTGTGTATGTAATCAGTCATACCTTAGAAACCTTACGACCGATTTCAATGATCCAGGGCTTAAAATGTTTGATTTCATGTCTTCGAGTTGGCTCGAAAAAATTCAAGTTTCATACCTTATTCAGGTTTTTATACCAATTTCTAATGTCCGAATATCGTTTCTTTTGCTATTCTCGGGGTGAAACAATTTGATTTTAATTTTCTAAATAATTATATCTCACAGAGCATAAAAACAGCTTGCTTCCATTTTGAATTATCTTTTTAACTTATGTCTTTTTTTTTATTAAAGAAAAACTACAATTTTTTTAAAAAATTTAGTTATATCTTAGAAACCCTTTAAGTGATTTTGATAATTTAAGGTTAGAAATGTTTGTTTTTATTCCTTTATTAAGGTTGTTATAACTATTTTATATGCTCAAACGTGGTTTTTCGCTACTTTTAGGGTAAACAATTCAAATGTGAACAGCGTTTTTTTAAATAAAGTAATTGTTTCTACATCATGTAGTTTTTTTTTTTTTTTTTTAAATTTTACATTTTTTTTTTTTTTTTCCTTCTTTTTTTAGAATCTTTCCTAGTTTCTTCGTTGATTATATCCTATATCGGCCCACAAAAAAATTCGACTTTACATACCCTATGAAGGTTGCTATAACGATTTTTGATGCTGAAAAAACGGTTTTTGCTGTTTTTGGAATGAAAAGAGTTAATTTGATTTCGTCAAAAGTAATATTCTATAGATTATTAAATAGCTTTATATAATTTAATATTATTTAAGCTACAAGATAGTTATATTACGAATATCTATTTTAATAATAAGTTCTTATTAATTGTTTAATTGTTTTAAAAAATGTTAAAAAAAAAAATTTTTTTTACTAATAAGATAAAAAGTATAATCTTATTTTAAAAATAATTCCACATTATAGTGCATAAAAAAACATTTTTTATCATTTTTATAATTTTTTTTTGTAGTCAAATAATTGCAGAAGATTCTGTTGGGAAAGCTTTGTACTAACATATTGACAGCGATTTTAAAGGGTTAAAATGAAGAGAGAAAGCGTGCCCTATTTATACAAAAGAAAATACAAAGAGAGCTAAACGTGAGGATAGATCAATTACTTTAAGGTCACGAGGCTACCAACACTGGAAATGTAGCTAGAGTTTCTTTTATTGATCCTGATAAATTAAATGCAGCCATTGGAATTGACGTAAACCTTGTGAGAAACATTGAGAAGACATCGAAAGTATTTAAAATGAAGGAAATAATTCAATTGGAAGAAACCTAAAAGTTATATGAGAAAACTTGTAATTTGTATGATTTACTGTATCCCTGGGCTAAAATAAATCCCAGCACTCACAAACTGCTGAGATATGGACCCGAAGTAGCTAAAAAGTTTCTTTTGCTATGGCATATTTTACCGAAGATACTGGAGTCTTCCCACAAATTCTACCGACAAAATTGGATAGTTTATGCACGACAAACAAGCAGAAAGAATCGCTATCTTGATTCTTGATTGAATTTTAAGTAACGTTATGTATTCTGTCCGTAATACTCTTTCATTTGATACCCATGGCAAGAAGTTTTACAGAAAAAGGATATCCACTTTTTTGTTCTGGCTGTTGTATTGGATATTTTATAATGTCGCATGATTCTTCGTAATCTACGTATGATGCCGTTTTATTTGATACCCATGATGAGGGAGTCATTAAAAAAATGATTGTCCGCCATTTTATGGTGTCGACCATATGGGATTTTCTACTATACAAAATTACTGCACTGCATGATTATTAAAAGTGTAGATAGGTGAAAAATTTCAGACTAAGTAGATGTTGCAAGGTGATAAAACAATTGATCGCAAGATTTCGTCATGACAAGCAGACTACCTTAACACACAAAGCTTGTAAAAATGAAAGACAAGCGTACGTCTGAAATTTGTATAACGTATTTTTCCATAAATATGCTTTAAAACTGTTTTTTAAGCCTATAAAAACAAGTAAGTTACACAATTTTAGCCGTTTTAAAAGATTGCAATAAAAATGACTAAAATACCAATTTTTTGAGGTTATGTTGTCATCTATTTAATTTAAATCTTTTTTTCTCTATTCGGGATTCAATAACCTACAAAATTTTAAAAAATTCATCGCTCTGTCTATTCCCTATCTGGAGATATATGATTTAGAACAGTGCTACCTTTTCGGTTGACTTGAGTCCTTTTAGGGCAAGGGAGTGGAATAGTATTATACTAGAAAAGAGTCATGGCCTCTTACGAATTCGGTAGCTACTGCGTGCTGTTCAAGTGCTAGTTTACTAGACTCTTGGACTCGGCATGCATGCAGGAACTTGGCTATTACACTCTTTTTGAAGACTAACTACAATCCTTTTCTCTCTTGATTTTCACTTCATCCACGACTGCATTAGTTACAAGGTCATAGCACTTCATGGTCATCTGAAAAATTGGCACCGATCTTCAACAAAAGGCGGAATCTTTTATGTTTCTCTTTTTGTACACTTGCTGATAAATTCGATAACCCAGCAAATTCGCTTGTTTTATTATGGGCTTGAATTTCCATAAATCCCAACAGTTTAAATTGGTTCTTATTGTGAGGTCAAGCCAGTTCGTCTGAGCCAGAGAGAAAACTTCCTTGAGCCCGGCGATGTTGAGAAAAATCAAATGAAATATGTATTCAGTAAATATAGGACAATAAAACTAGCCAAAGAAAACCATATAGTATTAGTGATACGAATAAGTCGAGATATAGTTTTCTACGATATAATTATTAATTGATTTTAAATTGAGCAAATTATAAAGCTAGCGTAATCATTATAATCTGCGAGGACCTCGAATTGCCATGTCGTCGCTATATCGCACAGTATTATATTCGATCCGACAATTATTATAAAATTATTATTCCTTGGTATTGTATTACATTACGATATGCGGCATCACTTAAACACTGCCTATGTTTTCATCATGTCATAACTTAGTGCGCAACCACTGGCACCCTACGTACCTTTAAGAGAACATCACTTTACATGTGTACCATTTAGATTTTTTATACTTGTATGATTATAAACAAAAATTTACAAAGATGTACAAAAATGAAAAAGAAACATTCAAATTTTAAAAATCATTTTGATGGTATATTCAGACTTCTATGGAAGTAGGGCAAGTCACTTGGCATCACTCAGGATGCACTTGGTAGAGAGAAGACTGCTTTGCAATTGACGTTCATATGTCTGTGTCTTATTTTTTAGTTTTTTTTGTAATATGCTTAAACTATACTAATAGTGTATTGGTATCATCATTTTAATGGAATAGTAAAGATTATGTAAATATGTTATTTAACATCTTAGAAAACTTCATCCCATACCATATTTTCTCTTTTAGTAAAATTTTCCAACTTATTTGGTATTTAAATACACGTTGGATTTTTACATCCATATATTGCGACATACAATCTACTGTGAGAAAGTAATGGCTACTTTTAATTACAAACATAATTCATCCAACCTTTCACCTTGTTTATTAGGAAGAGTTTTTAGCTATGACATTAGGGAGAATTTTAATCATTAATCAATAATTTGTGACTTATTGATAGTTATGGAAAAAGCTAATTGTAATAAAATTCAATTTAATAACTAGTGATGATTTTAGCTTCAATATTATACTCATAAGATTTAGTAATTCTTTTAAGGAAAGGTTCTCAGGTGTATTCAGCCGATTTTGATGAAATTAAAGTATGTTATAGAGTATCAAAAAACATCAGACATGTATCTTTTTTATCGGTGAAAAAACCTTTATATAGGGTGATACTCACCCCCAAAGGTTACCCTTGAAACGGTTTTCTTGAAATATCTCCTGCTCTAATAAATCTTTTGGAATAAAACGAAATGGAAAATACGTCTAATTAATAGTCTAACGTTTTGTGAATAATCTAGCTTTCAAATGTGTTAACTTTTATTTTTTATTACAGAAAAACAAATTTATATCGGTCTTACAGTCACATTAATAAATAAACATTATTATTATTATTTTTAATTTGACGTATGTGTGTGTGTAATTTTTTAAAACTACACCCACACATGTATACGCGCTGCTCCATACCAAGCAAGTTTAACGCTTGTTGAAATTCGTACTTGGCGGCTTCACTTTAGAAGCTCGGAGCCAAAG